>JAKZJZ010001973.1:0-21998 GCA_022702705.1 Papilionanthe hookeriana x Papilionanthe teres
CAGAAGCAACCCCGGGGGATGTACCGACGGGCATCATCCACGAGGAGCCGAAGTATGCGGGGGAACGTGAAGGGATTGAACCATATATCCCACAATATGTCACAAGGCCTCGCCATGCACGGATCATTCCGGAATACGAGTCGGAGAGAATGCGGAATGTTGAAAAGAAAACTTTCGAATACTTCGAGAGAATTAAAGGAAGAAGAATCAACATACTAGAAGGCCTCGAGCTACACACCGACGTATTCTCGGAGTATGAACAACGAGCAAATCGTGGATTGTATCCGGGATTTGAAAAGAATGGGCCGAGCAGGCCGCCCGAGGGAAAACACATACTCGGAACCCCGGAGATGGATGCCGGGGAAAGGAAGAATCACAATACAATGCGGATGCTTGCTACAACTTTGCTTCGAAGACGAAAGGGAAACCCACCGGGGATACTCCATCATGGGCAAATAGATCCGATGCCATTAGTCATCAAGAGAATGGTAAAAAGATTGATAACATGGAGGGTACTGCCAGCAAATTGCATACCCAATAGCTGCATTACCAACATCTACAAACAGGGTGACTGCATACCCCCACATATTGATCACCACGACTTCGTCGGACCTTCTACGCACGGTCTCTTTCCTGAATGAGTGTAACATCATGTTCGGATCCGACCTCCGGATAGCGAGCCCGGGTGAGTTCCGAGGGCCGGTAAAGATACCTTTACCGGTGGGTTCCGTCATGATACTGCAAGGTAACGGAGCGGATATCGCAAAGCATTGCATACCGGGAGTGCCGGTGGAGCGAATCTCGGTTACTTTCGGGAGGATGGACGACGACAAAATACCTTACCATTTCCAACCGGACCCGAGCTAGAGAACCTCCGGCCTTACGAGTCGTGAGTTACATGGGAAATATCACACCTCCAACGTACATCCAGTCGGCATCCTTGCCAAGGATGGCTTGGAAGGTGATGTTATTGACCATGTACCCCACTATTCGGACATGGATTTTTTTGACGGATGCTTCTTTTGATGGATCAACAAAGATCATACACGATCCGTTTTGAGTCTACATGGATTGTATGAAATATATTCCAGATCGAGTTGTACGACGTATTTTCAACATTATTGGAATGAAAGTGACCATGTCACGTTTTTGGCCTTCACCTCTTTTGTGCAAATTGATTGGGAAACGCCATTAAAGTTAAATGAACTTCGAACAAAGAACAGAAAAGAAATAAAACAAAAAAAAGAGAATAAAAGAAAACTTCCTAAAAAAAAAATCTAAAAATGACAAACACCAAGTTCACATGAACATTAAATAAACAATAAAATAAAATTTGAACCATTAAAAGATAAACGAAATCAACACAAATCTCAAATTCCATCCTTCCAAACTTCAAAATCAAATTTCATCTTTACAAATTCCAAATCAAATTCTCAATTTTCATTTCAAAATCCAATCTCGATCAAGTTTCAAACTTGATCTTCCAAATTTCAAATCAAATCTTAAATCAAATTTCAATCGAGTTCAAACTCATCCTTCCAAATTTCCAAATTTCTGAATTCAATCTTTCCAGGCTTTTCAAATTCAAATTCAATTTCTTCCAGATCTCGAATCAAATATCAATCAAATCAAATTCAAACATTTTGGGTCAAGGATTTTACATCCAAGACTGCACTGCTTTAGGATTCTTTTCCTATTGCACTGAAATAAATCAAATTCAAACATTTTGGGTCAAGGATTTTACATCCAAGACTGCACTGCTTTAGGATTCTTTCCCTATTGCAATGAAATACATCAAATTCAAACTTTTGGGTCAAGGATTTTACATCCAAGACTGCACTGCTTTAGGATTCTTTCCCTATTGCACTAAAATACATCAAATCGAATTCCCGGGGTTAAGGATTTTACATCCGAGACTGCATTGCTTTAGGATCATTTCCCTATCGCAATGAAATACATCAAAATCAAACTCTTGAGGTTAAGGATTTTATATCCAACACCACTTTGCTCTGAGATATCTTCTCATTGCAACGATTCAATCTAATCAATTCAATTTTCTTTCGAGGTTGGAGATGTTACATCTAAAACCTCAGAACTCCAATTTTAATTTCAAATCAAATCCTTCAAATTAATTTTGACAAACTTCAATCTAAATTGAAACTCCAAACTAAAATTTAAACTCACACATCAAAACATAAATTGAAACAAAATAAAATCTAAATCGAAATTCCCCGAGATCATGTGATTTGGGATTCACCTCCTTTTCCTTTCCCCAGCGAGAGTTCAAGAATCTCCGGTTCCAGAGATATACTTGACACTCCCCAGCAGAAACTCTTCTACTTCGTCCTAAGTTCGTCACTTGGACATACTGTGTTGGTTTTGTTGATCGCTTCGGTCAACACCAATACGCGCGGTGTGCTCCGTCGGCTCACCACACCTATTGAGGGTCCATTTGTTGACCTCATTTTTGATGAGGTCTTCCCTTCTTCTTTTTAGTGCTTAGGATCTAGCCTTAGGCTTTTCCTTTGACTATCTTAGAAGACTAGAATTGGGACCCGCCTTTTAGAAATTCAAACCACTTCTAAACTCCCTGCAAACTCCACAAACTTGACTATAGACCCCTAATCACCTAGAGGGTTGAAATCGAATGTGGAAGTTTAAAGGATGAGTTCCTATAGGATTCTTTGGCCTTAGGGCCCTGCACAGGTGGCACGGTGCAGTGAAGGGGCTGACTTACACTACACTTACACACTACATTTCCACACACTTCCTAAAACCACACCCATACCCAACTTAACCTCTCGACTCATGTAGGTGATTCACATGGATGGTCCTTAACCCCTAAGCCCTTGGCTCAGAGGGTTAGGAACAACATAGTGAATGCCTCAAATGAGTCCTTTCATGGCTCATATGGGCTTGAAATGGCTTCATGGCTCAACCAAAATGATTTCTTTCCACCTAAATTCACCCAATCTTCAATTTCCCAAATTTTCGATTTTTGACCCCGAGACCCTACACCTACTAAACCTACCCAAAACCATCGAAATTACTCAAATTTTTGCAAAATTTCCAAATTACCCAAAATTTTCCAAAATCAATCCCAAACATCCCCACATCACTCAAATTGATCATCCATACCCAAAAATACCAAAGATTCCAAAAATACCTCCCAATACCCTCCAAATACCCAAAATACCCTTCTTGGCCTAAAAATCCAAAAATTCAGAAAATTCCCAGAAAATTCCAGAAAATCCTAAATATTCCCAATTTCATTTTGTCCAACTACACCATGGGCCAATTTTGTCAATTTACCCTACTTTTGTCAAAACCCCCAATTTGACCCATTTTAACCCAAAGTGAACCCGATGTCAAACCAAACCTATCCAATTGACCCAAATTCTGGTCCAATTCAATTCTAAACTTCAATTCAACATTCCCAATACCAATCTAGACCAAATCCAAGTCCAATTTGATTTACATTTGGATCCAATCTCACTTTTGGCCTTAAAGCCCAATTTGGACCCATGACCCAAACTTAACCCAAACTCACCCAATTCAACTCCAATTAACCTCAAATCTTTTCTAAATCTTCCTTAACATTCCCACAAACAAAACCCTAACATGATTTGCCCAAAATTTGAACCCAAACCCCACTCAAACTCAACCCGAGGTTAAAAGGCCCATTTTTTACCTAAGCCCAAACTTAACCCAAATTCAACCCAATTCAAATCCAAATCACCCCCAATTTGTTTCAAATCACTCATGATACATCTATGAGCTAAACCCAACAATTATTTGGCCCAACCTCTTTACAAAATTCCCATCCATAAATTCATTTTTAAAACTTAAGGGCCCATTCCTTAAACCATTTTAAAAGCCCACTTCCACCAAATCCAAAGCCCCAAAAATTCTTCCAAAGCCCATATGACATTTCCCCTCATCATACTTTCAATTAAAATCATTCCTAAGTCCTAAATTCATCATCAAATAATTCCAAATCAAGCCTCATGCCAAATCACCCCTAAATACCAAAATTTTCCTTAAATCCTTTTTTATGAAATTGACCAAACTTTTTGCCAAGCCAAAGGTGAGCCATGAAGCTATGCATGAGCCACATGTGAGCCATGAGAGCTTTGGACACTCCACCATGCCATTTTGGGCAAAAGGAGGAGGCTCTTTCCTTAATTCCTAAAGGTGATTAACCACTTCCATGACTCCACTAAACCATGCTTAAGCCTAATTGTACTTGGATTGTGACTTGACCCCACTAATCAAGCCGATCCAAATCACTTTCTCCTCAGCCCTAAACCAGGCCTTGGGTGGTGCACCTAGCCCAAATGGGTGGGTTGACCCATTTAGGTCCAAATCTAGCCATGCCCCATTCCACTTTGGATCAAAGCCTTTACACATGTCCATGGCCGATTGATTGCACAAACCTCCAGCCACGACCCACCTGACCAAGATGGTGACCATTGCACGGCCGGCCGGCCACCGAGCCGCCGGAAAACACCATGGCCGAGAGCTCGCATGTGAGCCAACATTGAAATTCTCACTTGCTGAGCTGCCCCATCCCCGAGTGGCTACCATGGCTGATCTTCTCCTCACTGGAGCAGTGATCCCAAGCCCTAACTCCCCCAGGAGGCCCCCGACCAGCTCTATTTAAACTCCACCCCTCTCGGCCATGAGAAAGGAGAGAAAAAAACCTTGCCAAAACTACGCCAAAATTGTTCCGGACCCTCCTCCACCCTTAGAGCACTTGATCCCCGAGTGAAATCCCCCTGCCATTTCTTCTCCGTAAGCTCGATTTCGAGTTGAAATTCCACCCAAAACCAGGACACTTCTCCACAGTGAGCCAATTCCCAAATTGATTGGCTCTACACCTTCACCAGATCAAGGGAAGGTGTCAACCATCAAAAGCCCCATCTCCAGGCCACCCAGTTGCTCCAGCCTCCAAGCTTTGTGATCGGGCTTGGTCGAAATCATATCCGGATCGATTCACCGGACCAGGAGACTTCATGCGGAGCTTGCGGGACCCGATCGAAGGTGCAACAACTCTCGGATTGAAGCCACACTTCTACGAGCCAAGGTATGAGCTAACTCTTCATCCCGAGCTTCTGGAGATTCTCCATTTCAAATGCTTTAGTTTCAACGCATGTTAACCGTATAGATGTGTTCGTCTCTTCAAGACGAATCCAAAGAGTATAAGAGCGTAAAAATCCATTGAGAATCGAGTGAGATCTTAGGGATTTAGTGTGGACGGCTCTCGGGTGAGAACACTTGGGGACGATGAACGGATGCCGTCCATTCAATACACGCGCGCACGGATGGTCAGGATCGCGTCGGACCAGGAGACGGTACGAGAACCGCGGGGCCCGGGCTGCTGACTCAGGTGGCGGCGTCGAATGGGAGCGCGCCGCGTGGTCTTTCGGAGCTGCCGAGGATGCGCTGGCGCCGCGTGGATAAATAGAAAAATAGGGTATTTTCTGATTTATTTAATTCCCTAAACTTCAAAAATTCATATCTCTGTGTAGAAAAATCAGAAAAATAAAATAAAAATACCCTGTTGCTCAGTGAAGAGAGGAGAATAATGTGGAAAAGAAATCACTTAATTTCATCAAATATTTTATTTTTTATAATTTATTTACTCTCTGCATTGTTTTAATTCTCCATGTATGCATACAATTCACCATGGCATGAGACCATAGGGCTTTTGAAGCCTCCGAATTTGGGAACATTCCCTGAATTTTCCAAAGTCGAGAGCCATCCTATGAAGAGTTCTTGATTTTTCAAGTTCGAGGTCACTGTTTTGAGTATTTTAATTCCAGTAAATAGCATGTTGTGAAATAAATTCTAGGAAAATTTGGTGATGTTCCTTATGACCAGAGGACCACTAGGAAAAATAGATTTTGACTTAGTTCATTTAAAACAACCCTAATTGGCTTAAACACCCAAAATAGGTCTTTAATTAATTAGAATTAACCAGGCATCAAATTGACTTGAAATCAATTCTCCATTGACCTTTAGGATCAGAGGAATCCACCATAAAAATTTGAGGTCAATTGGACTTGGTTAGCCCCACTAATTGGGTTGATTAAGCCACTTAGCCATTTTAAAATTTTAAAATTCATAACTTTTAAAATACTTTTCAAAAATTCATCAAATTGGTTTTGGAGCCTCTCTGATATCAGGGGAACCTAAGAAAATTAAAATTTCAATTTTCTAAAAAAGTTGATTTTTAATAATATTTTAATATTTTTAATAATTAAAAAATAATAAAAATCACAAAAATAATAAAATGCACCAAAATGTCACATTTTGAATTTTAATCACTTAGGAACAAATCCCACATTTTTCTTAGGTCTATTTAGTGAGATATTGAATTTTAAAGCCCTAGGGTAATTTTAAAAATTAAAAAAAAAATGTATTTTCTAGCATTTTCACTAAAATAATTATAATAAATCATAGAAAAATCAGAAAATTGAAAAATTTGTTTCTCTGGTTTCCTTGATATCAGAGAGATTTTTGAAAAATATAAAATCCATTTTTCAAGATTTATTTTATTTTTAAATTAATTAACACTCCAAAACTCAAAATAATTATAATAAAAATAATATAATTCAAAAAATCACCAAAATTGGTCCAAGTGCTTCTCTGGTCATTAGGAATGTCCCCTAATTTTCTTAAGGACAGAAACTTTCCTTTGGTCATGTTATCAAATTTTCCTTGAAAATCTCTATTTTCCACCAAAAATAATTATATAAATAAATTAAATACAGAAAAATCACATTTTCTCCTCTCATGTCTTTATTGACATATGAGTGAAGTCACATAAAAATTTCAAGTTCATTTAAGTTCAATTTAGTGAGTTATGAAATTATTAAGCTTAAGAGGTAAAATGGTAATTAAACTTTTAACCCTTAATTAAAACTTTAGGTTTAATAAAAAAATCAACAAGTAAAATATTTGATCTTAATCTGGTTTGGATGATTGAAATTTAAATAATTAAAGGGTAGAAACTCATTAAACAATTTTTAAAATGATTAAACTTTAATTAAATAATAGATTAAATTTGGAAGAATAATAAAATTGGAATTATTAAAATAAGGGATATTTATTAGGAAGAGATTTATTCTTTAATTTAAAAATCCCTAAATTAATCATCTCATTAATATTCAACTCTTAATTAAAATGATAATTCAAATTCAAAATATTAAAAGACTTAATCATTAAACTAAAATTAAATTATTAAACTCTTTCAAAAATTTCAATTAAAATTAAAGATAAAACTAAATTAAAAATTAAATTAAATTAAGTAAATTAAATTGGATTAAATTAAATTAAATTAAAATTAAATTAAATAATTAAATAAAATTAAATCAATTAAATTAAATTAAATTAAATTAAATTAAATTTAAATTAAATTAAATAATTAAATTAAATTAAATTAAACAATTAAATTAAATAAAATTAAATTAAATTAAATAATTAAATTAAATTAAATCAAATCAAATTAATTAAACATCAAATCAAATTAAATTAAATTAAGTTAAATTAAAACTCAATTAAATTAAATTGAATTAAATATAACATCACCTAAGACATAAAGGAAATTAAATATAAAGCAACTTGAACACTATTCCAAATTTAAACCCTTTAACTTAAATCAAATCATTTGAATACTAATTTACCCTTGAAAGCTTTGATTATTATAACTCTTAAATGAAACATTAAATGAAGTGCTACTTCACTCATAAGATATTCAAATGTCTTAATTCACTTAGGCGAGTTAACAAAACTTGAAAACCTCGGACGATTGATTCATTTATATAATTAAATTCATTTGGACTTAAAACAATCCTAAAAATATTGAAAAGATGTTTAAGATTCTTCTTAAGCACTTCCTCGATATGATAGGATATTTATAAGAACAATTGGATTTAATTGTTCTTTGATGAAGAAAATCGTCCTCAACAAAAACACAAAGAACCTAGACGTCATAGGAGATGACTAGGCTATAGGATTAGGAACTTGGTAGAAAACCATAACCTTTCCCTTAGCTTTACTAGGAACTTGCTTAAATATTCTAATTGTGTTTTAAGTGTAGCTTGGGATGACGGGAAGACCCTCCGGGTACGCTTTTATTTTATTGCAATTTACTTTCTTGCAATTTACTTTATTGCAAATGCACTTTACTTTTCTTGCATGATAAAACAATCATTGCATGAAAACCCACACCTTTAGGATAGTCCTAAAGCTGAAACCAAAACTAAGTTAAAAGTCATTGCAAGATAAAATTCACCGCCACAACATTTCAAAATATAAAACAACTCAAAATTTAATCACAAACAGAACACAAAACTACAATTGCAACTAAATTAAAACGTCTCGTTGGATGATCGGGAATACCTCGGATGATGTAACCTACGTGTTGCTAACGGGATTTCCACGGTCTAAATGAAAGTGTGGAACTCTTTCGGTTGAGTTTAGCAAATTCATACGGACTAAGTGAATCCGATAAAAATAATGATGCGGAAGGATGGAACCGTGGGATCTTAACAGGTGTCGTTATAATCAACTTTAAGATTTGTTTTTAATCGAAATACAAAACACTCGGAAATTAAGACTTCTCTAAACCAAAACACTTTTCTCATCTCCTGATTTATGACTTCTAAAACTAAACCTCTGCAACAACAAGGAGCTTGGAGCATGGTGGGCAGCACGGCCATCGTCGTCAGCAAAACTTGAACCTACTTCAACAAAACCTTCTTAGAATTAAACAACAAAGCCATAGGACTTCGAGGTAGCTTGCACTAGTGCAACATAAATCCTCGACCTCTTCGTTAGGCATTTGCATTGCAAATTAAGCCCTAACCGGTCTTAGGATTCGAGGTAGTCGTCCGATACGACAATAAACCCTCACATCTTCCGAGCTATTTGTTTGATTTTATCATACAAATATAAGCCCTAATTAATTAAAATTGGCAAGATTGAAATACTAAATAAACATTAGGACTTTCCTAAATTCGAAGCCGAAACAATAGGATAGTCGGGAAATTACCGAAGTTCACTTCGAATCGGTGATTTCTCCTACCTTTCTTCCTTTGGATTCACAAAACAAAATGTTCCAAAATTTGATCCATTCCCTATTGAAATTCAAAACTCAATCTTTGAAAACCTTAAACTTTGAAATTCTTGAGAGCGGAATTATTGGTTATTATCGAGAGTTTTCTTAGGTGATTCCCGTCACTTAAGATGTAATTAACTATAGGGGCTTGCCCTTATAGGGAATTTTAAAGAACCCGAGTAATATAAACCCTGTTTAATACTTTCATATTAAGCGGGGAATTTGTCGGCTTATAAAATTGGTTCGCGGACCAAACGGATGTCACAAAACTTCTAGTTTATTTGATCGAGCCTCACCCTCGAGCGGTGTGTCTATCTTTAGGGATAGATACACGGTTTGTGGTGCGGTGCTCGTTTATATAAACTATTTGGGATGTGAGATCGGTTTAATCTCATATCTTAAAACTTTCAAATTTAAAATTATTTTCAAAGTCAAATACTACTTTCTAAATTATATATATATTTAAATCAAATTTAAAATTTAAATTCGCCGACAATTTACGTTAGGCGACCCCCTTTTCAAAATAAAACACACAACCTAAAAATATGCCGACGAGCGGAGTTTGGATGCCACTGGAGAAAAGCATGACATCATCTCGCATACATCAAATGTGAGATAACCGGGTTGGACTTGTGGTGATATCCGGCATAAAGGAAGGGTGTGACCTTGGATTCCGAGCAACTTAGAGAAGTAATCCATGACTATGATGAAAATGGTGGGAGATAAGGGATCCCCTTGTTTTAGACCCACAGTAGCTTGGAAACCTCCCCAGCAATTACCATTAATGAGAGCTGAATGATGATTGTGTTGTAACCATCTTTTGATTAGATGGCGAAACCGAGGTTAAAACCTTTGGCATGCAGCACTTGAAGGATGAAGTTCCGGTCGATAGTATCATAAGCTTTCTTTATATCAAGTTTATAGATAATATTTCCCCCTCTACAAGGTCCGTCCAAATCCAGAGGCGGCTCTTGGGCAAGGAGGACATTATCGGTGATGGAACGACCTTTGACAAATGCGGATTGGTTGGGACTTATAATTTTTTCCGGAGAGAGGTTGAAGTCTTCCCACTAGGATTTTACTTATGATTTTGCTAATAACGGTCGTGAGGCTAATGGGTGCATGTCGATTCCATGTCTTAGGAGCATTAGTTTTGGGTAGGAGTACTATATTGGAAGCATGGAAGTATTACGGTAAATCGGTGCCACGAAAGAAACTGCGAACGAGCAGTAGTAACATCCCCTTTACAAATATCCCAAGTCTTTTTATAAAAATCAGCAGTATAGCCATCAGGCCCTGCTACTTTAGAACTGTCAATGGAGCTGAGAGCAACCCAGATCTCCTCCTGGGAAGGAGAGTCAGAAAGATTTATGTTCGTGAATTGATGACCATCCCTGAATAGATTCTTGTCGATGGTAGGTACGGGAGTAGGGGAGTAAGTAAGGAGTTTGTGAAAATACTTAACGACATCCTCGGCAATTTCGGATTCCTCCCTAAGCGAGAACCCCTGGTCGGATTCTATAGTTTGGATAGCATTACACTTTCTTCGTATTTAATCCAAGCATGGTAAAATTTTGTATTTCTATCTCCTTCTTTGAATTTAATACTAGCGACCTTACGCCTCAACTAGTCGGTCTTGCCAAGTGAGTAAAGTAAGTAGGTGTTCTTGAGCGGCTATGAAAGAACCATATTTGGAATCATCGGTCGAGAGGCAACTTCCAAAGCAGCAGCTTCCTCCTCAGCCTTGGTAACACCTTGGAAGATATCCCCAATACTTTCCCAGTTCCATTTTCTGAGCACACCTGCAATTTTTACTTGAAGTAGCTTGAGTTTGATGAAAGGGTTGGGATGAGAGCACCCAGTCCAGTGGTCAGAAATAATGGACTTAAAATTGTGATGTGAAGCCCAAAAATTCAAGTATCTGAAAGGAGTGGGAGTGGTTTGTTGAGATGGTGTGGTGATGGAAACAAGGAGTGGTCTATGGTCGGACACTGCAAAATTCAGATGTTTTATTGTGGTGTAGAGGAAATTTTGATGCCGAGCACTCGTTAGCCAGGAACCTATCCAGCCTTTCCCATATCTTTCCTCTTCTCCGGGTGAATTTGTTACCACGAAAACCCAAGTCAAATAAAGCGGCCTTCGAATATTATCATTGAACTCGGTGATTTTGGTGAGAGTGGGTGATCTTCCACCAAGTTTTTCTTCAGTAGAGGCTATGTTGTTGAAGTCTCCTCCCACAATCCAGCTGGAAGATTCCATAGTGCAGATGTGGTGAATTTCCTGCCACAGCTCTAATCTTGCAGATTTTGTACAGCCAGCATAAATAAATGTAGCAGCAAAGGTACTGCAGTTAAAAGAGCAATGAAGATGAATCAATTGAGGGTGATCAACAATAACCTTCCACTGAATCTCTTTTCTACAAATAACCCAAATCTTATTAGAGGAGTTAGCATAAAGAGAACACCTGTGGAACCTGGTAAGAATTTTGTTTTGGTGTTTTTTAACCATGGGTTCCAAAAGCACCATGCACCAAAGTTGATGTCTTTTATATAAATGAACCAATCTTTTGACAGTAAGGGGATGGGAAACTCCCCTAATGTTCCAGCAAATAAAATTAAACATTAAGTAAATTTGGTGGATGGTTATGTGGTTGAGGTTAGGCGAGCTGGATCTTGATCTAGGTCTACCCTTTGCAGGACCAGTGGGGGATGCAATTTTTGGCCTTCCAGTAGCAGTGATCGTGGGAAGACTTGGAGCTCTATTTGTGTTTTCTTTGTTTTCCTACTCTTTTGTTCCTTCCATTCGATATCATCTTTTGTTGTACTTGGTTCCAATTGTACGTCGAAGGGGTGTTCTCTCGTGTCACATCTTCTATAGTGTTCATTTGTTCCTCGGCTTTATCCGCTTCTAACTCGGATGGAAGTTCCACTTGTCATCTCGGGATTAAATACCTCCTGTTCCTTAGCTTCGGCATGTTCCGGAAAGGACAAGTTCCGGAACACCTGCCGTGTCCGTCCTGTGACTCCACAATTGGACCCGAATGGGGGCGGTAGTTGTTGTCTCCACCGATTTGTTTTGTGTTTTCTTTCGATAGTGGGTTTTAATCTATAACAACTATCTAGTGAGTGACCAAACATTCCGCATTTTGACGGAATATAGGTTTGTGTTCAAGTAAGACCTCTTGCCGAACCCATCCCCTTCATCGGAGGTGGTGATCCGGATTTTATCGGTGTCGGGAAGAGAAACATCCCTTTCCACTAGGACTCTAGCACCGAGCAGGATTACCCATCTCCCGAGTAGGGGTATCAACCTTAAGAGGTGTCCCCAAAGCTCGCTAATCTGGAAGATAGCATGGGTGTGGTAAAGGCTGAATAGGGAGGTTGGGGAGGGTGAACCACAATGGCTTCAGAGGGGGTTCCTTTGCTGGATCAAATCCATGGTACCACTTTATAAACTTCATGGAGGAGTTAGCAATCAGCATTCCTTGCATGCCCAGTAGTCTTGCATAATCTTCTTCTTTAGATAACCTTATCAAGAGATGCCTCCCATTCATAACCCCTAATTTCCATCGCCCCAAGAGATTAAGATTCCGAAATTGTTTTCTAACTAGTTCCATTTTGGGATGCCCAAATTGAAGCTGGCCAACAATAGTGAATTTAATGGCATCCGCTAACAAAGCCATCTCCGTGTGGTGAACGGAATGGCAGGGTTTTCCTTCCTTAGACCCCAAAGGCCTAATGAATGGACATTACGATTTTCCTGCGACAACATCATGAAGGCATTGAGGAAAAATCAAGTTATTCGCCTTATCGTCAACTGATGACCCTTGTTGACGACATCAACATAAGAAAGGGGAGCATTAATGGGGAAACCCCAGCCATAAAGGAGGGGTGGGGCGAAAACGATCCACAAAGTGCGGTCTCGACCAATGGAATAGTGGAATCAATTCAAAAAATAGTTTGCCCGGGAAGAGCAAAAGAGTCGAAGCCACCAAGAAACGAGCTTTACCACCCTTAACGTACCCTCTGGACTCACTTACCTCCCAACCACCACCACCATCGAGAGCCAGCCGCCGCCAGGCAGACTCCATCAAAGCAGGAACCCTAGCAGAGCAACGACCACCAAGCCAGCCGCCATTTTATATATATATAACAAAAAACAAAAAATTCATTCAAGATGAAGAGTTAAGTACATCTTAGAAATGGGAGTTTTAATGAAACCCCCAAAAGTAAAAGCCTTAATGGCTCAAAAGGAGTAACAGAAAAAACTATATTACTATGTAATGCAGCATTTTTTGCCAACCAGTTAGCAGGTTGGTTGCCTTCCCTATAGGTATGTGACCATTTGAGTTGGAAAAACTCTGAGGTATTAGGAAAGGTTCTAAGGAGATAGACCAAGTTCCAAGGAGGGGGAGCAATTCCTTGCATAATATTAACCATCTACTGAGAGTCAGATTCAACCCAAACATAAGGAATGTTGAGAGCTTTGGCAGTTGTTAAGGCCCAATATGCAGCAAAAAGTTCAGATTCTAATGCTAAAGAAGATACAATAGGAGCCTGAAAATACCACAAGAGCTGACCCAAACTATTTATACAGACAACACCAATACTAGCAGAAGAGGGGGTAAAACTCCCATCAATATTGATTTTAAGCCAAGGTCAGGGAGGCGAGAACTCAATGCAACGAAGTACTCACTTTACTTTTAGGTGAGGCAAGCAATGCAGAATTTTTGTTAATGTAACTACAACAATTCACCACAACAGAATTTACCAAACATGTTTTACCTTCATATTTAGCTTGGTTTCAAGCCATCCAGAGAAACCAGCTAATGATTAAAGGAATATAAAACTCCTTCAGCTCTCTCCAGTCATCCCAGCAAGCATCAAAGGATAGCCAATTATATATGTCTCGTGATAGCTTCGATTGTCGTAACACTTCGAGCTCAAACTTGTTTGGTCAAGGAGCAATGAAGGAACACATGAGAGTAAGTTTCCTCATGTGAAAGGCAAAACCAACATCTAGAAGCAGTCCTTAAGCCTTTTAACTTCAAAATATCATCCAGAGGTAGAAATTTGTGAAACAATCTCCAACAAAAGAAGGACATTGAGGGAGATATATATATGTATATATATATATATATATATATATATATATATATATATATATATATATATATATATATTGAGGTGGTGGCGGGCCGGGGCTCGCTAGGTTTTGGCGATGATGGCTTCCTTTCTACGGCGGTCGGTGTCTCTCGGTGGTGGCTGGTGTGGTAAGTGGGTCCTCCCATTCTTGTTAAGGGAGCTTTTTGTGAAGGCTGTCTGCTGGTGGGGTGCTGATAGCCAAAGTGAGTTTTCCCGGGTTTAGTTGGATTCAAACTGAGTTACTGTTCCATTGGATATGGGCAGTTCCAACGTTTCTTCTTTGCCAATTTCTTATGCTTCTGCTGTTAGTAGAGGTAATAACACCAGTGGAGTTGAACTGTTAACTTTCCCTCAGCTCTTACATGATGCAGCAACAGGTAAAGTTGTTTGCCCCTTTGTGAGACCACTTGGCTCTAAGGAAGGTAGACCTGCTATATTTTTTACTTCTCAAGAGATGAACACCATGGCAGAGGCTATCAAATTCTCCATTGTGGGCCAATTCCAGTTTGGACACCCCAAAATGGAATTGGTGAGGAGTTATTTTGAAAACTTTCAGTTTATGGGTAATTGGAAGATAGGTGTTCTAGATGGCAAACATCTACTGATCAGGCTTACAAGGGAGGAAGACTATGCTAAAGTGTTAGGCATGGAGTTTCTGACCATAGCAAACTCAAGAATGAAATTGATGAAGTGGTATCCGGGTTTTGATCCGACTAAAGAACCCCCACTTAAACCTTTATGGTATTCTTTCCCCAATCTTCCTATACAAGCTATACCATACTAATGCCATCTTTCGGATCGGTAGAGCTTTGGGAACACCTCTCGTGGTTGACACTCCAACCCATGAACTGAGGCAATCCAAGCAGCAGCTAAAGTCCTTATTGAAAGAGATGTGTCTCTACCCGAGCTAGACAAGATTTGGATCACAATTTCAGATGAAGGAGAAGGTTTTTGGCAAGAGGTGGTTTTGGAAAATAAACCAACCTTTTGTTCCCACTGCAGGATGTTTGGGCACCTTAAAGAAAAATGCTATAGACTGAAACCCACACTAAAAAAGATGGGGAAAAGGAAAACTGTAGAAGTGAAAGATCCAGTGATCATCTTGGAAGATAATCAAGCTGCCCTGGAAGACCACAATGTACCAACAGAAACCATAGTGGGAGATAATCCCCCTGAAGTTCTTCAACAGTCTCCTTTGTTAGCTGAAGGGGACAAAGATCAGCTAATTCAGGTTGGTAGTGGGCTACATAAGGAAAGTTTGGATCAGATGGGCTTTGAAGTGGAGGCAGCTTCTCAGCATACAGAAGTTCTACCCCCTCGCCAATAATTGATGGATGGAGAACAAAAGAGATTGGAGGCCTCCTGGCAAATCCAGCTGTCCAGAAAGAAGAAGAAACATACATCAGAGATACAAAAACTAGAACTTCCAAATAATGACAATCAAAGAATAACCAAAGATTTGGGCTATCCTTTTGACTCCCCAAGGGGCAGGACCAGATCTAGATCCAGAACTAATATAAACCATTCATCACCAACCTCAAAACCCCCAGATGTTTAGCTGCCTTTGCTGGAACATTAGAGGGGTTGCCCACCCCTTATCCCTCAAAAGGCTTATCTACTTATACAAGAAACACAAACTATGGTGTATCATTCTTTTGGAACCCATGGTCAATAAAACCCAAAACAAAATTTTGAAAAATTTCCCAGGCTGCACTTTTTATGCTAACTCCTCTAATAAAATTTAGCTCATTTGTAGAAAAGAACTCCATTGGACTCTCCAAGTGGATCACCCCCAATTGGCCCATTTTCATTTTAATTGGCAAGGTATAAAGTTGGTAGCCTCTTTTGTTTATGCTGGCTGCACCCCTAAAGACGTAATAGTACTTTGGCAAGAGCTGTCGCAAATCGCAAGACCGAGCAATTTAGTTGGATAGTTGGTGGGGATTTTAACTCGCATTGCTTCTATTGATGAAAAAAGAGGAGCGATAATTCCTAATCAACACACTATGGATCTGATTAATGAAAATATTCAGAATGCTGGTCTGTTTGACCTTGGATATCTGTCGGCATATTTTTAGGTGTTATGTGTTTTATTTTGAAAAGGGGTCGCCTAACAGAAGTTGTCGGCGAATTTTTAATTTAATTTAAATAAATAATTTGAAAAGTAGTATTTGATTTTGAAAATAATTTTAAATTTGAAGATTTTAAGATATGGAATCAAACCCATCTCACATCCCAAATAGTTTACATAAAAGAGCACCGTACCACAAACCGTGTATCTATCCCTAAGGATAGACACACTGCTTGATGGTGGGGCTCGGTTAAACAAACTAAAAGATTTGTGACATCTGTTTGGTCTGCGAACCAATTTTATAAGCCGACAAATTCCCTCGCTTAATATGAAAGCATTAAATAGGGTTTATATTACTCGGGTTCTTTAAAATTCCCTATAAGGGCAAGCCCCTATAGTTAATTACATCTTAAGTGACGGGAATCACCTAAGAAAACTGTCGATAATAATAAATAATTCTGCTCTCAAGAATTTCAAAGTTTAAGTTTTCAAAGGATTGAGTTTTGGAATTTCAATAGGGAATGGATCAAGTTTGGAACATTTTGTTATGAGAATTCGAAGGAAGAAAGGTAGGAGAAATTACGGATTCGAAGTGAACTTCGGTAATTTCCCGACTATCCTATTGTTTGGCTTGAATTTAGGAACGTCCTAATGTCGATTTAATGTTTTGATTTTGTCAATTTTAATTAATTAGGGCTTATATTTATATGATAGAATCATACAAATAGCCTCGAAGATGTGAGGGTTTATGTCGTATCAGACGACTACCTCGGAATCCTAACACCGGTTAGGGCTTAATTTGCAATGCAAACGCCTAACGAAGAGTTGAGGATTTATGTTGCACTAGGCAAACTACCTCGAAGTCCTATGGCTTTGTTATTTAATTCTAAGAAAGCTTTGTTGAAGTAGACTCGAGTTTTGCTGGTGACGATAGCCGTGTTGCCCACCATGCTCCAAGCTTCTTGTTGTTGCAGAGGTTTAGTTTTAGAAATCATAAATCAAGGGATGAGAAAAGTGTTTTGGTTTAGAGAAAATCTTAATTTCCAAGTGTTTTCAATATTTTAATTAAAACAAATCTTAAAGTTGATTATAACGACACCGGTTAAGATCCCACGGTTCCATCCTTCCAGCATCATTATTTTTATCGGATTCACTTAGTCCAGATGAATTTGCTAAACTCAACTGAATGAGTTCGACACTTTTATTTAGAGCGTGGGAAATCCCGTTAGCAACACGTAGGTTACATCATCCGAGGTATTCCCGATCATCCAACAGGGCGTTTTAATTTAGTTGTAATTATAGTTTTGTGTTCTGTTTGTGATTAAATTTTGAGTTGTTTTATATTTTAGAATGTTGTGGCGGTGAATTTTACCTTGCAATGACTTTTAATTTAGTTTTGGTTTCAGTTTCAGGGACTATCCTAAAGGTGTGGGTTTTCATGCAACAGTTGTTTATCACGCAAGAAAAGTAAGTGCAATGCGGTTAAATAAATTGCAATAATGTAAATTGCAAGAAAGTAAATTGCAATAAAATAAAAGCGTACCCGGAGGGTCTTCCCGTCATCCCAAGCCGCACTTAAAACACAATTAGAATATTTAAGCAAGTTCCTAGGAAAAGCTAAGGGAAGGGTTATGGTTTTCTACCAAGTTCCTAATCCTATAGCTAGTCATTTCCTATGACGTTTAGGTTCCTTGTGTTTTGGTTTGAAGATGATTTTCTTCATCAAATAACAATTAAGTTCAATTGTTCCTATGAACATCCTATCATATTGAGGAAGTGCTTAAGGCAAATCTTAAACATCTTTTCAATATTTCCAGGATTGTTTTAAGTCCAAATGAATTCAATTACACAAATGAATTAATCGTCCGAGGTTTAGTTAAGTTTTGTTGTTATCTTACTCGATGAACTAGGATGTTCGAATGTCCTATAAGTGAAGTAACATTTCATTTAATATTCCGTTTAGGAGTTATGACAACTAAAGCTTTTGAGGGTAAATTGTGTCAAATGGTTTGTGATTTAGTTTAATTTCAATTAATGGGTTTAAATTTGGAATAGTGTTCAAGTTGCTTTATATTTAATTTCTTTCTGTTTTAGGTGATGTTATATTTAATTCAATTTAATTTAATTTAATTTAATTTAGTTTTAATTTATTTCAATTTAATTCAATTTAGTTTGATTTGATGTTAAATTAATTTAATTTGATTTGATTTAATTTTAATTTAATTTGATTTAATTTAATTTAATTTAATTTAATTTAATTTTAATTTAATTTAATTTAATTTTAATTTGATTTTATTTATTTAATTTAATTTAATTTAATTTATTCATTTAATTTAATTTAATTTAATTTAATTTAATTTATTCATTTAATTTAATTTAATTTGTTAATTTAATTTAATTTAATTTAATCTTTAATTTAATTTTACTTTTAATTTTAATTTAATTTAATTTAATTTAATTTAATTTAATTAATCTTTAATTTAATTTAATATGATTTAATTTAATTTAATTCAATTTAATTTACTTAATTTAATTTAATTTTTAATTTAATTTTATTTTTAACTTTAATTGGAATTTTAAAAGAGTTTAATAATTTAACTTTAGTTTAATGATTAAGTCTTTTAATATTTTAAATTTTAGTTATCACTTTAATTAAGAATTGAATATTAATGAGATGATTAATTTAGGGATTTTTAAATTAAAGAATAAATCTCTTCCCAACAATATCCCTATTTTAATAATTCCAATTTTATTATTCTTCCAAATTTAATCAATTATTTAATTAAGATTTAATTTTTTTAAATTGCTTAATGGGTTTCTACCCATTAATTATTTAAGTTTCAATCATCCAAATCAGATTAGGATCAAATATTTTACTTGTTAATTTTTTATTAAACCTAAAGTTTTAATTAAAGATTAAAATTTTAATTACCTTTTTGCCCTTTAAGCTTAATAATTTCATAACTCGCTAAATTGAGCTCAAATGAACTTGAAATTTTTATGTGACTTCACTCATATGTCAATAAAGACATGAGAGGAGAAAATGTGATTTTTCTGTGTTTAATTTATTTATATAATTATCCTTGGTAGAAAATAGAGATTTCCAAGGAAAATTTAATAACATGACCAAGGGAAAGTTTCTGTCCTTAAGAAAATTAGGGAACATTCCAAATGACTAGAGGACCACTTGGACCAATTTTCGTGATTTTTTGAATTATATTATTTTTATTATAATTATTTTAAGTTTTGGAGTGTTAATTAATTTAAAAATAAAATAAAAGTTGAAAAATGAATTTTATATTTTTCAAAAATCTCTCTGATATCAAAGAAATCAGAGAATCAATTTTTACAATTTTCTAATTTTTCTATGATTTATTATAATTATTTTGGTAAAAATGCTAGAAAATAAATTTTTTTAATTTTAAAAATACCCTAGAGCTTTAAAATTTAATATCTCATTAAATAGACCTAAGAAAAATATGAAGTCTGTCCCTAAGTGATTAAAATTCAAAATATGACATTTTGGTGAATTTCATTATTTTTGTGATTTTTATTATTTTTTAATTATTAAAAATATTAAAATAATATTAAAAATCAACTTTTTTAGAAAATTGAAATTTTAATTTTCTTAAATTCCCCTAATATCAGAGAGGCTCCAAAACCAATTTGGTGAATTATTGAAAGATATTTTGAAAGTTATGAATTTTTAAAGTTTAAAATGACTAAATGGCTTAATCAACCCATTTAGTAGGGCTAACCAAGTCCAATTGACCTCAAATTTTTATGGTGGGCTCCTCTGATCCTAAAGATCAATAGAGAATTGATTTCAAGTCAATTTGATATATGGTTAGCTCTAATTAATTAGGGATCTATTTTGGGTGTTTAAGCCAATTAGGGTTATTTTAAATGAACTAACTCAAAAGCTATTTTTCCTAGTGGTCCTCTGGTCATAAGGAACATCACCAAATTTTCCTAGAATTTATTTCACAACATGCTAATTATTGGAATTAAAATACTCAAAACAAGTAACATGAATTTGAAAAATCAATAACTTCTCATAGGATGGCCTCTCGACTTTGGAAAATTCAGGGAATGTTCCCAAATTCGGAGGCTTCAAAAGCCCTATGGTCTCATGCCATGGTGAATTGTATATATGCATGGAGAATTGAAAATGTGCAGAGAGTAAATAAATTATTAAAAATAAAATACTTGATGAAATTAAATGATTTCTTTTCCACATTATTCTCCTATGTTCACTTAGCAAGAGGGTATTTTTATTTTATTTTTATGATTTTCCTACACAAAGTTATGAATTTTCCAAGTTTGGGGAATTAAATAAATAGAAAAATACCCTAATTTTCTATTTATCTACGAGGCGCCGCGTCAACCTCGACAGCTCCGAAACGCCGCGTGTCGCGCCTCCATTCGACGCCGCCATCTGACTCAGCGCTCCGGGTCCCACGGTTCACGTACCATCTCCTGGTCCGACGCCATCCGAGTCGTCCGTCCGCGCGTGTATTAAATGGACGGCATCCGTTCATCGTCCCCGAGCGTCCTCACCCGAGAGCCGTCCACACTAAATCACTAATATCTCACTCGATACTCGATGGATTTTCGTGTTCTTATGCTCTATGGATTCGTCTTGAGAAGATGAACACATCTATACGGTTTATGTGGGATGAAATTTACGCAATAAAAATGGAGAATGTTCAGAAGTTCGGGAAGAAGAGTGAGGCCATACCTTTGCTCAGAGAAGTGTGGCTTCGATCTGAGGGTTGTTTCACCTTCGATCGGATCCCGACAAGCTCCGCATGAAGTCTCCCGGTCCGGTGAATTGCTCAGGTAGGATTTCGACCACGCCCGATCACAAAGCTTGGAGGCCGGAGCAACCGGGTGGCCTCGGAGATGGGGCTTTTGCCGGTGGACACCTTCCCTCGGTCCGGTGAAGGTGTAGAACCAATCAATTTGGGGATTGGCTCACCGTGGAGAAATGTCCCGGTTTTGGGCTTGGATTTCAACTCCGAAATCGAGCTCACAGAGAGGAAATGGCAGGGGGATTTCAGTGGGGATCAAGTGCTCGTGTATGGGGAGTAGTCCGGAACAATTTTGGCAGTAGTTTCCTTAAGGTTTTTTTTAGCACCTCCCATGGCCGAGAGGGGTGGTGTTTAAATAGGAGAGGGTGGAGGGCCTCCCGTGGAGAGTTAGGGCTTGGGATCGACCGCTTAGGTCAAGGGCGAACGGCCATGGTGGTTATCGGGCATGGGGCGCCTCAACAAGGTAGAATCCCAAAGTCGGCTCACATGTGAGCTCTCGGCCATGGTGTTTTCCGACGACTCGGTGGCCGGCCGGCCAGCATTGGTCACCATCTTGTTCGGTGGGTCGTGGCTGGGGTTTGGTGCATTCAATCGAGGTTTGACATGTGTAAAGTGGTTGAATCAAAGTAGAAAGGGGAAGGGGCCATTTTAGCTTATTTTGGTCAACCCATGCAAATGGGTTGGGTGCACCTCCCCAAGACCTGGTTTTGGGCCGAGGAGGTCGATGGGTCAATCTCCCATGTGTGGTGGAGTCTCCATCAAGGATTAGGTGGCAAAGCATGGTTTAGAGTGTGACATGCTTAAGGTAAAAAGGCTTAAGAAGGATTAAGGAAAGGGGTCCTCCT
>JAKZJZ010001974.1:0-21997 GCA_022702705.1 Papilionanthe hookeriana x Papilionanthe teres
GATTGAATCATTATAATGAGGAGAGATCTCAGAGTAATGCGGTATCATATGTAACATCCTTAACCTCAAGAGTTTGATTTTGGTGTATTTCATTGCGGTAGGGAGAGAATCCTAAAGCAATGCAGTCTCGGATGTAAAATCCTTGACCCCAAGAATTTGATTTTGATGTATTTCATTGCGATAGGGAAAGAATCCTAAAGCAATGCGAGCCTCGTACATAAAATCCTCAACCCCAAGAATTTGATTTTGATGTATTTCATTGCGATAGGGAAAGAATCCTAAAGCAATGCAGTCTCGGATATAAAATCCTCAACACCAAGAATTTGATTTTGATGTATTTCATTGCGATAGGGAAAGAATCCTAAAGCAATGCAGTCTCGGATATAAAATCCTCAACCCCAAGAATTTGATTTTTGATGTGTTTTATTGCGATAGGGAAAGAATCCTAAAGCAATGCAGTCTCGGATGTAAAATCCTCAACCCCAAGAATTTGATTTTGATGTATTTCATTGCGATAGAGAAAGAACCTAAAGCAATGCAGTCTCGGATGTAAAATCCTCAACCCCAAGAATTTGATTTTGATGTATTTCATTGCGATAGGGAAATAACCTAAAGCAATGCAGTCTCGGATGTAAAATCCTCAACCCCAAGAATTTGATTTTGATGTATTTCATTGCGATAGGAAAGAACCTAAAGCAATGCAGTCTCGGATGTAAAATCCTCAACCCCAAGAATTTGATTTTGATGTATTTCATTGCGATAGGGAAAGAACCTAAAGCAATGCAGTCTCGGATGTAAAATCCTCAACCCCAAGAATTTGATTTTGCAAAGATTTGTAGTGTTGATTTGAGAAGTGTGAAATTTTGGAGTTTCGAGAATTTCATGAAAGTTGTAAGAGACTTTCATGGAAGGAAATAGATTAGGAGGGAATATGTAGATGTTACATATCCCATCCAAAAGAGTTGATCGAAAGTTGCTGGTTCGGATTAGATACAATTCCTCGCCATCAGATTCGATCCGTGTCAATGGAATCAACCGCTTCCATCCCAGACAAGGGAGAGAGTAGAACGGATTGGATTTCGATTTGGAAGATTGAATTTGAAATCGATTGAAATTTGATTTGAAATTTGATTTGAAATTTGATTTGAAATTGGAAAGCTTGAATTCGAAATTTGATTTAGATTTGATTTGAAATTTGGAAGATCAAATTTGAAATTTGATCGAGATTGGATTTGAAATTTGATTGAGAATTTGATTTGAGATTTGATTTAATTGAATTTGAAATTTGCAAGGAAGAGTTTGAATTCGATTGAAATTTGATTTAAGATTCGATTTGAAATTTATGTTCATTTTGTTTGTCTTTTAATGATTCAAATTTTATTTTATCGTTTATTTAATGTTCATGTGAATTTGGTGTTCGTCATTTTTAGATTTTTAAGGGAAGTTTTTTTTTATTCTTTTTTTTTATTTCTTTTCTGTTCTTTGTTCGAAGTTCATTTAACTTTAATGGCGTTTCCCAGTAAATTTGCACAAAAGAGGTGAAGGCCAAAAATGTGACATGGTCACTTTCATTCCAATCATGTCGAAGATACATCATACAACTTGATCCGACATATATTTCATACAATCCATGTAGACTCAAAACGGACTATGTATGATCTTCGTCGATCCATCAAAAGAAGCATCTGTCAAAAATCCATGTCTGAATAATGGGGTACATGGTTAATAACATCACCTTCCAAGCCATCCTTGGCAAGGATGCCGGTTGGATGTACGTTGGAGGTGTGATATCTCCCATGTAACTCACAACCGTAAGGCCGCAGGCTCTCTAGCTCCGGTCCTGGCCGGAAATGGTAAGGTGTCTTCCCGTCGTCCATCCTTCCGAAAGTAATCGAGATCCGCTTCACCGGTACTCCCGGTATGCAATGCTTAGCGATATCCGCTCCGTTGCCCTTCGGCATCATGACGGAACCTACCGGTAAAGGTATCTTCACCGGCCCTCGGAACTCACCTGGGCTCGTTATCCGGAGGTCGGATCCGAACATATGTTACACTCGTTCAGGAAAGAGACTCGTGCGAGAAGGTCCGACAAAGTCATGCGTGATCTATGTGTGGGGGTATGCAATCACCCCGCTTGTAGATGTTGATAATGCAGCTATTGGGTATGCAATCTGCCGGCAGCATTCTCCATGTTATCAATCTCTTTACCATTCTCTCGATGACTAATGGCATCGCATCCACTCGCCCATGACGGAGTATTCCCGTGGGTTTCCTTCCCGTCCTCCGCAAAGTTGTAACAAGCATCCACATTATATTGTGATTCTTCCCTTCCCCGGCATCCATCTCCGGGGTTCCGAGTATGTGTTTTCCTCAGGTGGCCTCGCTCGGCCCATTCTTTTCAAATCCCGGATGCAATCCATGATTTGTTGTTGTTCATACTCTGAGAATACATCTGTATTCAAAGGTTTTCTTTTCAACATTCTACATTCTCTCCAACTCGTATTCCGGAATGATCTGCTGATGGCGAGGCCTGGTGACATATTGTGGGATATACGGTTCAATCCCTTCACGTTCTCCTGCATACCTCGGCTCCTCGGGGATGATGTCCGTCGGACATCCCCCGGGTTGCTTCGCAACAAGGTCATGCATTACCGGTGGTTCTATCCGATGGCGTGGTAGCCTTCTTTCTTCCGGGTCTTCGTGAGATTTCCCCGGTCCTTTCTCGTTATCCTAGAGCCGGCCTCCTTTCTTCAGGTTCCTGGTGAACCGGTGTCCTTGAAGTGTATGTACTGGCATTAGCAACTGTCTCGTCGCGCTGGTCCGTAGCTAGTTTTGTTAACATCTTACGGATACAACGATTCTTATTTCTTCATTGCGTTGTTGTGAGAGTAGCTCTTCGAACTTCTTGAATGTCTGTGGGGCGCGCCGACAAGCTCGCCCTCCGCCGTAGCGACTACGTGACTTCATTTTCTTGTCTTCTTCGGTGTTTGTCTTTCTTTTCTTGTCGTCGGATCGGTGGCTCGGGCCACCCACTTTCATCACCGTCTGCCGGGCAGCTCTTCTCGTTCAATCGGGACCCAGCCACTTTCCTCGTATCGTAGGCCCGCCGGTGCGAAATCCGAGTCAATCTCGATTATCGCTCCATCTTTCACCCTCTTTTCATCGAGTGCAAGGCTTACGCCATTCTTAAAGTTCGGGACCAACCGCCCGTTCGACATTTCCCCGCGAAAAGACAAGGAAAAGGATCAGTGGTCGTACTAAGAACAAGAACATTAAGAAAATGTTTATTAAAGACACATTTTTTTTATATATTTTTTTTATATTTTCAAATTTAACAGAATGAAGTAGGATAAGATCGGAGAAGAGATTTTGATTTGGAAAAGAAAACAAGGAAAACTTAATTATCATGACTTTATTTATTTTAGCACATTTTATTATTTTTGGGTTCGGACCCAATCATAAGTAATTACTTCGCCCGTGTTTCTTAGGGATGAAGAATTCATTCCTTTGAAACATCAGGTAGCGTAATACTTTTTCAAGTATCGTCCGTTGATCGGAAGCATATGTCGTTCTCCCTGGCAATTCACTAGCTGGTAGGAACCTCCTGAGTATACTGCTTCAACCACAAACGGTCCTTCCCAAGTGGGTTCAAATTTTCCTCCTATCTTGCGATGTGCAAGAATAGGTCTCTTGAGAACGAGAACTAAGTCACCAACTTTGAAGGTTCTTGGGCGAACCAGTTTGTCATGGGCTTGAACCATCTTAGCTTGGTATAGTTCTAAATTCTGTTGCGCTGCAAGTCTTTTCCCTTCGAGGCTTTCTAATTCTTCTAGTCGTAATTTGGCGTTCTCTTCCGTCGTGATCTTGTTTGCAACTCGCAATTCGAGTGAAGGAAGCCGAACCTCTAAAGGTAACACTCGCCTCGGACCCATACACCGGAGCGTAAGGTGTAGCTTCGAGTAGGAGTTCGAAGGTTGTCCGGTAGGCCCATAAGGCTTCTAACAACTTCTCGTGCCAATTTCTCTAATTATCGTCCAAAGTTTTCTTTAAGATTTGAACGAGAGTTTTATTAAAAGCCTCGCCGAGGCCGTTTGCTCTCGGGTAGTAAATTATCGAGTATCGCCGGCCGATTCCGTGTCTCCCGACAAAATTGTTGATTTGCGTGCTTCTAAATGCCGACCCATTATCCGAGATAATCTCGCGCGGCACTCCGAAACGGTAGACAACTTGGTTCTTGAAAACCAGAAGCACGTGGTGTGCTTTCACTTCTCTAAGCTGGAACCGCTCTCGCCCACTCGGGAAAAGTAATCCGTAGCCGCAAGAATGAAGCGATGTCCTTTTCAAGATGGTGGTTCTATCGGACCCACTATATCCGTGCCCCAACATTCAAATGGCCACGACGCAATTGTCGGGTGCGGTACATTCGGAGGTTGGTGTAGAACCACTCCGTGCACTCGGCGTTGGTGACAGCTCTTGGCGATTTTCATGCAGTCGGTCATCATCGAGGGCCAATAATACCCTAGTCTTTTAATTTTCATTTTCATCTTCGAACCCGACTGGTGAGCGCCACAAAGTCCTGAATGCACCTCTTTAACAATTTCACGGGCCTCGGACCCGCTTAGGCACCTTAGCCACATTTGATCAAAAGACCTTCTGTACAATGTGTTGTTTATTAATGCGTAAGACAGAGTTCTTTTCTTGATCTGATGGGCCAATGACCTATCATCCGGTAGCTTTCCCTGTTTGCAGGTAGTCTAATAATGGCCGTAGCCAATCTTCTCGTGTTTTCTCGTCATCGTTGCAACCGATTCTTTCTCTTTTCCGATTTGTGTATTGTGTCTATGTCGAGCCGTGATAGGACTCGACGTCCGTGAACCGACACTTCCACCGATTCATCTTGCAAACGAGCAAATTCTTTTGCGAGACGGGCTAAAGCATCTCGCTAAAGCATTTTCTTTTCCGGGAATTTTGTAGATCGTCACATTTGGAATTTGTTCCAACAACTGTATGGCATACCTGGAAGTATTGCTCGAGTCTTGGCTTTAAAATTCCGTACCGTCCGGAGATCCGTTGAATGATTAACTGTGAATCCCCGTAGATGTTGATGTCTGTTATCCCCATTTGAATAGTTAATTCCAGTCCCGTTATGAGGGCTTCGTATTCTGCTTCGTTGTTTGTACATGGTTCTGTTAAGTGGTAGGAGTATCCCCCACTCCGGTGTTATAAAGATTAGCCTGATTCCTGCCTTACCAGGCACTATCACCTGCGATTCTTCGTCTTTGTGTGCTGAAGATGCTCCATCGAAATATAATTCCCAACGTCGATCATAAGGGTCTTCTAGGCTCATTATTTGTTCATCTGGCAAATCGTCATCGAGAGGAGATTCGCCGCAAAGGGTGTGTTGCGAGGAAGTCCGCTAAGACTTGTCCCTTTACTGTACGAAGAGGCACGAAAGTTATATCGAATTGCAATAATATCATCGACCATCCGGCAAGTCTGCCGGAAAGTGTTGGACGAGTCATCAAGTATTGCAATGGATTAAATTTCGAGATCAGAGTCGACCTTATGAGAAAGCATGTAGTGCCCGAGCTTTTGAGCAGACGAAGATCGTGGCCAAACAATGCTTTTCAATTGCGGGATACCTTACTTCCGTCGGAAGTAAACGACGGCTTAAGTAGTAAAGAGCATTTTCTTTACCCTCATCATCGACACTGGCTAACAGGGCTCCGAGAGAGTGTCTAAAGCCGCGGTGTAAAGTATCGCCGGTCTACCCGAGACCTGAGGTCGCTAAGACAGGAGGTGTCATTAAATATTGTTTAATGTCCTCGAAGGCCTTCTGGCATTTCTCTTCCCAAATAAATTTGGCGTCCTTTTTAACTAGTGCCGAGAAAGACTGACACCTACCTGATAAGTATGAGATAAAGCGTCGAAGATATGCTAGCTTCCCATGAAAAGATCGTAGTTGTTTTAAGGTTTTGGGAGGCGGCATTTCTAAGATAGCTTTAATCTTTTCCGGGTCGATTTCAATTCCACGATGTCGGACAACGAATCCTAAGAATTTCCCGAGGTGACGCCGAAGGCGCATTTTAAGGGGTTCATCTTAAGGTTAAATTGTCTTAATCATTCGAAAACAATTCTCAAATCATACAAGTGGTTTTCCTTTACTTTGCTTTTGATGACCACATCATCCACGTAGCATTCGACTTGATTATGGATGAGATCATCAAAAATTCTTGTCATTGCTCTCCGGTAGGTTGCTCCTGCGTTCTTCGATCCGAATGGCATCACTGTATAGCAAAATACTCCGATCGGCATTCTGAATGCTGTAAGCTTTTCATCTTCTGGAGCCATTTTTATCTGGTTGTATCCTGAAGATCCATCCATGAATGAGAATATCTCATGCGTTGAAGCAATGTCGATCATTAGTTCTGGGATCGGTAAAGGGAATTCATCCTTTGGACATGCCTTGTTTAAATCTCTCGAAGTCCACACAAATTCCGATCCGACCATTCTTCTTTCTAACCGGCATCACATTGAGCTAACCAAGTCGGGTATTGTTCTTCACGAACAAATTTAGCGTCTATTAGCTTTTTAACTTCGGCTATGACTTGTTGTTCGATTTCTAGACGCATTCTTCTCGGGACCTCGTCCGACCGGGACGAAGTAGGATCCACTCCTAGCTTATGGACTCGCGACCTCCGGAGCTAATCCCGGCATTTCATCGTAGTTCCAAGCAAAACAGCCTTTAAATTCCATTAATAACTCGATTATTTCTTCGGAGTCTTCTTTATCGAGTAAGGAGCTAACAAAGGTAGGTCTAGGCTCTTCGCTAGTACCTAAGTTAACTTCGTTAACTCATCTATCGTAGATTTAATTTCTTCTTCGAATTCGGTGGAGCGTCTCAAATTTGTAAATCTTCGAGTTCGTCCGTAGTTTCCATGCAGCTTTCATTAGATTCGCAAGTGACAACCAAGCAAAATTCAGCATCGTCAACCGATCCTACCGTGCCAAATCCGAGTCCATACTTTGAATCGGGTGGACGACGAGAATTATTCCATAATTTTTCAAAATGCTCGTGATTGACCTTTTGTCCATTGTCGAGGTAAGAAACCACGTTGAATTAAATTTTGAACACAGGGAGAGTACCACTCAAAAGGTAATTCCATTAATTCTGATGAAGTGACATCTTCAAATTGTACATTATTTTCAGTTTTGGAGGAAGAAGCACCACGGTAGAATTTAATTGGCTTTGCACCGTCGTTACGTACCTCTCTGACAACCATACCCTCGATCTTGTTAGAATGGATCGGGGTTAGGGTCATAGTATGTACGTAGTGGTTAATCTTTTCGTACATTGATTTGTATTCTTCGTTCTTCTCATCTTCGAGGGAGATCTTGAATTGCGGCTTCTTCCGACTTATTGTCGCTCGCTTCTTGTTTGATTTCTTTTTCTTCTTCGTAACTATCTTCCCAATCAACATTGATGGCTGGTTTCCTCCGTCCAACCTGTCTTAACGTCTCTACCACGGCCTCGTCCCCGGCCTCGACCTCGGATGCGAGTTGTGGAGAAACCTTCACCATCTCGCCGGAAGGGAGTGGTGAGTGATCGTTGGACTAGAACTTCGGTGTTCTTCGTTGTCCCGAACTTTCTTTGCTTCATTTGTTACGGTATCTCCGGAGAAGATTGTTTTCTTCGGTGGTGCATAATAAGCTGCGTCTTTATGGATTCCATTCTCATGTACTGGAGAATGGTTGTAAGTCACCTTTGATGCACTTTTCCCCTCCATCGTAGTATTTGATGCACCGATGTAGAGATGATGGTACTATCCCGTTTTCATGTATCCATGGTCGGCCCAAGAGAGCGTTGAACGACGTTTCGAATCAATTATGTGAAATTTTGCGGTTGTCTTTGCTAAGTCACCGGTCTTCATTAGTAGCGTTATTGATCCGAGGGCTCTTTCTCCTTTCTGGTTGAATCCTCTTAATAACATTTTGTCGGCCTCGAGCTCATGAGCATCAATTTCCAAGTATGCTAGTGTTCGAAGACTCATTATATTGATTGATGCTCCTGGATCCAGCAATACTCTGTGTTGACCTCATTTTTGATGAGGTCTTCTCTTCTTCCCTTTAGTACTTAGGATCTAGCCTTAGGCTTTTCCTTTGACTATCTTAGAGGACTAGAATTGGGACCCACCATTTAGAAATTCAAACCACTTCTAAACTCCCTGCAAACTCCACAAACTTGACTGTAGACCCCTAATCACCTAGAGGGTTGAAATCAAATGTGGAAGTTTAAAGGATGAGTTCCTATAGGACTCTTTGGCCTTAGGACTGCCCTGGGTGGCCTGGTCTGGTGAAGGGGCTGACTTACACACACACTACACTTATACACTACACCTACACACTACACCTATACACTACACTTTCACACACCTATACCTAACTTGGCCTCCTGACTCATGTAGGTGATTCACATGGATGGTCCTTAACCCCTAAGCCCTTGGCTAAGAGGGTTAGGAACAACATAGTGAGTGCCTCAAATGAGTCCCTTCATGGCTCATGTGGGCTTAATGTGGCTTCATGGCTCAACCAAAATGACTTCATTCCACTCAAATTCACCCAATCTTCAATTTTCCAAATTTTCAATTTTTGACCCCCGGGACCCTACACCCGCCTGACCTACCAAAGCCCTTGAAATTACCCAACTTTTTCAAAATCACCTAAATTACCAAAAATTCCTCAAAATCAATCCCAAACATTTCTCTCCACTCAAATTGATCATCCATACCCAAAAATATCAAAAATTCCAAAAATACCTCCCAATACCCTCCAAATACCCAAAATACCCCCCTTGACCCAAAAAAATCCAAAAATTCAGAAAATTCCCAGAAAATTCCAGAAAATCCCAAATATTCCCAATTTCATTTTGTCCAACTACACCATGGGCCAATTTTGTCAATTTACCCTACTTTTGTCAAAACCCCCACTTGACCCATTTTAACCCAAAGTGAACCCAATGTCAAACCAAACCTACCCAATTGACCCAAATTCTGGTCCAATTCAATACTAAACTTCAATTCAACATTCCCAATACCAATCTAGACCAAATCCAAGTTCAATTTGATTGACATTTAGATCCAATTTTACTTTTGGCCTTAAAGCCCAATTTGGACCCATGACCCAAACTTAACCCAAACTCACCCAATTCAACTCCAATTAACCCCAAATCTTTCCAAATCTTCCTTAACATTACCACAAACAAAAAACTAACATGATTTGCCCAACATTTAGACCCAAACCCGACTCAACTTCAACTCAAAGCTAAAAGGCCCTATATTGACCTAAAACCAAACCTAACCCAAATGAGCCCAAACCCCAAAATCAAAGCCCAACCAAAGTCAAAACCTCTTTGAAACACTCTCATAAACATTTCCCAACATTTATTTTACATCAATTTCAACCCTAGCCCAACATTGGCCCAACTTGGCCCACTTGGGCCTATGTTGGCCCATTCACCAAAAGAACCCAAATTCAACCCAATTCAAACCCAAATCACTCCCAATTTGCTTCAAGTCACTCATGACTCATCCATGAGCTAAAAACAACATTTGTTTGGCCCAATCCTTCACAAATTCCCCATCCATAAATTTATTTCCAAACCAAAAGCCCACTTTCTTAAACCTTCCTAAAGCCCATTTCCACCAAAATCCAAAGGGGCAAAGTCAATCTAAGGCCCATATAACAAATTCTCTTCATCATGCATTCAATTAAAATCATCCCTAAGTCCTAATCCAATGATCAAATAATTCTAAATAAAGCTTCATCCAACTTTCCACCAAAATGTCCAAAATCCTTAAAATCCATTTTTATGAAGTTGACTAAACTTTTCCCAAGCCAAATGGAGCCATGAATGAGCCATTCACAAGCCATATGAAGCCATGAAAGTTTGGCATGTGACCATGCCATTAATGGTAAAAGGAGGGGGCTCCTTTCCTAATCTTTCATTAAGCCTTTTTAACCTTATTCATGACACACACTAAACCATGTTTAGCCACCTCATCATGGATAGAGACCATACCATTCTCTCTGGCCGACCCAACTGATCCTCTCAGCCCAAAATCAGGCCATGGGGAGGTGCACCCAACCCAAACCAATGGATTGACCAAATTGAAGCCAAAATGACCCCTTCCCCATTCCATTTTAATTCAAAGCCTTTACACATGGCAATTGCCAATTGACTGCACAAACCTCCGACCCCGACCCACTCTGGACCCGAGGGTGACCCATGCTCGCCGGCCGCCCGCCCGGGTCGCCGGAAAACACCATGGCCGAGACCTCGGGAGGAGCCAAACTTTGGAATTCCACCTTGCCGAGCCGCCCCATGCCCAATGGCCACCATGGTCGTTCTTCCCATGACCAGAGCAGCTGATCCCAACCCTCGCCATCCCCGCGAGGCTCTCCAGCCACCTCTATTTAAACCCGACCCCCTCACGGCCATGAGAAGAGAGTTGCACAAACCTTGCCGAAACTCGCCAAAATTGTTCCAAACCCTTCTCCACCCTTAGAGCAGCTTGATCCCCGGTGTCAATTTGCCCTAATCCCCACCGACAAAATCCAATTTCTCAACCGAAATTCCACCCAAAACCAGGACACTTCTCCACAGTGAGCCAATCCCCAAATTGATTGGTTCTACACCTTCACCGCACCGAGGAAGGTGTCCACCAAGCAAAAGCCCCATCTCCGAGCCACCCAGCTTGCTCCAGCCTCCAAGCTTTGTGATCGGCCGTGGTCGAAATCATATCTGAGACAATTCACTGCGACCAGGAGACTTCATCCGGAGCTTGTCGGGATCCAATCGAAGGTGCAACAACCCTCGGATCGAAGCCACACTTCTCTGAGCAAAGGTATGAGCTAATTCTTCATCCCGAGCTTCTGGAGATTCTCCATTTCAAATGCTTTAATTTCAATGCATGATAACCGTATAGATGTGTTCGTCTCTTCAAGACGAATCCATAGAGCATAAAAACATGAAAATCCATTGAGTATCGAGTGAGATATTAGGGATTTAGTGTGGACGGCTCTCGGGTGAGGACACTTGGGGACGATGAATGGATGCCGTCCATCCAATACACGCGCGGACGGACGGCCAGGATCGCGTCGGATCAGAAGACGGAACGATACAGCGGGCCCCGGGAGCGCTGAGTCAGATGGCGGCATCGAATGGGAGCGCGCCACGCGGCGTTTCGGAGCTGCCGAGGTTGACGCGGCGTCGCGTGGATAAATAGAAAATTAGGGATTTTTCTGATTTATTTAATTCCCTAAACTTCAAAAATTCATAACTTTGTGTAGAAAAATCAGAAAAATAAAATAAAAATACCCTCTTGCTCAGTGAACGGAGGAGAATAATGTGGAAAAGAAATCATTTAATTTCACCAAGTATTTTATTTTTAATAATTTATTTACTCTCTGCATATTTTTAATTCTCCATGCATTTATACAATTCACCATGGCATGAGACCATAGGGCTTTTGAAGCCTCCGAATTTGGGAACATTCCCCGAATTTTCCAAAGTCGAGGCCATCCCTATGAAAAGTCATTGATTTTTCAAATTCAGGTTACTGTTTTGAGTATTTTAATTTTAATAAATAGCATGTTGTGAAATAAATTCTAGGAAAATTTGGTGATATTCCTTATGACCAGAGGACCCTAGGAAAAATAGGTTTTGAGTTAGTTCATTTAAAACAACCTAATTGGCTTAAACACCCAAAATGGATCTCTAATTAATTAGAGCTAACCATACATCAAATTGACTTGAAATCAATTCTCTACTGACCTTCAGGATCAGAGGAACCCACCATAAAAATTTGAGGTCAATTGGACTTGGTTAGCCCTACTAATTGGGTTGATTAAGCCATTTAGTCATTTTAAACTTAAAAAATTCATAACTTTCAAAATACTTTTTAAAAATTCACCAAATTGGTTTTGGAGCCTCTCTGATATCAGAGGAATTTAAGAAAATTAAAATTTCAATTTTCTAAAAAGTTAATTTTTTAATATTATTTTAATATTTTAATAATTAAAAAATAATAAAAATCACAAAAATAATAAAATTCACCAAAATGTCACATTTTAAATTTTAATCACTTAGGAACAAACCCCATATTTTTCTTAGGTCTATTTAGTGAGATATTAAATTTTAAAGCTCTAGGGTAATTTTAAAATTAAAAAAAAATGTATTTTCTAGCATTTTCACTAAAATAATTATAATAAATCATAGAAAAATCAGAAAAATGCAAAATTTTCTTTTCTGATTTCCCTGATATCAGAGAGATTTTTGAAAAATATAAAATTCATTTTTCAACATTTATTTTATTTTTAAATTAATTAACACTTCAAAATTTAAAATAATTATAATAAAAATAATATAATTCAAAAAATCACCAAAATTGGTCCAAGTGGTCCTCTAGTTATTAGAAATGTCCCCTAATTTTCTTAAGGACAGAAACTTTCCCTTGGTCATGTTATTAAATTTTCCTCGGAAATCTCTATTTTCTACCAAAAATAATTATATAAATAAATTAAATATAGAAAAATCACATTTTCTCCTCTCATGTCTTTATTGACATATGAGTGAAGTCACATAAAAATTTCAGGTTCATTTAAGCTCAATTTAGTGAGTTATGAAATTATTAAGCTTAAAGGGTAAAGTGGTAATTAAAATTTTAACCCTTAATTAAAACTTTAGGTTTAATAAAAAAATTAACAAGTAAAATATTTGATCCTAATCTGATTTGGATGATTGAAATTTAAATAATTAAAGGGTAGAAACCCATTAAACAATTTAAAATGATTAAACCTTAATTAAATAATTGATTAAATTTGGGAAGAATAATAAAATTGGAATTATTAAAATAGGGATATTATTAGGAAGATATTTATTCTTTAATTTAAAAATCCCTAAATTAATTATCTCATTAATATTCAATTCTTAATTAAAATGATAACTCAAATTCAAAACATTAAAAGACTTAATCATTAAACTAAAATTAAATTATTAAACTCTTTTAAAATTTCAATTAAAATTAAAAATTAAATTAAATTAAAAATTAAATTAAAAATTAAATTAAATTAAATAAATTAAATTAAATTAAATTAAAATTAAAAGTTGAATTAAATTAAATTAAATTAAATTAAATTAAATTAACAAATTAAATTAAATTAAATGAATTAAATTAAATTAAATTAAATAAATAAAACCAAATTAAATTAAGTTAAACCAAATTAAAAATTAAATTAAATTAAATGAATTAAAATTAAATTAAATTAAATTAAATTAAATTAAATTAAATTAAATCAAATCAAATTAATTTAATTTAACATCAAATCAAACTAAATTGAATTAAATTGAATTAAATTAAATTAAAGATTAAATTAAATTAAATTAAATTAAGTTGAATTAAATATAACATCACTAAAGACATAAAGAATCCAAAATAAATCTAAAATAACTTGAACACTATTCCAAATTTAAACCCATTAATTGAAATTAAACTAAATCACAAACCATTTGAACACCAATTTACCCTCGAAAGCTTTAGTTGTCATAACTCCTAAACAGAATATTAAATGAAATGTTACTTCACCTATAGGATATTCAAATGTCCTAGTTCACTGAGCAAGACAACAAAATTTGAATCCCTGGACGATTAATTCATTTATATAATTAAATTCATTTGGACTTAAAACAATCCTAGAAATATTGAAAAGATGTTTAAGATTTGTCTTAAGCACTTCCTCGATATGATAGGATGTTTATAAGAACAACTAAGTTTAATTATTCTTTGATGAAGAACATCGTCCTCAAACCAAAACACAAGAACCTAGACGTCATGGGAAATGACTAGCTATAGGATTAGAAATTTGGTAGAAAACCATAACCCTTACCTTAGCTTTACCTAGGAACTTGCTTAAATATTCTAATTGTGTTTTAAGTGCAGCATGGGATGACGGGAAGACCCTCCAGGTACGCTTTTATTTTATTGCAATTTACTTTCTTGCAATTTACATTATTGCAATTTCATTAATCGCATCGCACTTACTTTTCTTGCATGATAAACAACTCGTTGCATGAAAACCCACACCTTTAGGATAGTCCCTAAAACCGAAACCAAAACTAAGTTAAAAGTCATTGCAAGATAAAATTCACCGCCACAACATTTCAAAATATAAAACAACTCAAAATTTAATCACAAACGAGAACACAAAACTACAATTACAACTAAATTAAAACGTCTCGTTGGATGATCGGGAATACCTCGGATGATGTAACCTACGTGTTGCTAACGGGATTTCCCACGGTCTAAATGAAAGTGTGGAACTCATTCAGCTGAGTTTAACAAATTCATCCGGACTAAGTGAATCCGATAAAAATAATGATGCCGGAAGGATGGAACCGTGGGATCTTAACCGGTGTCGTTATAATCAACTTTAAGATTTGTTTTAATTAAAACGTAAAAAACACTTGGAAATTAAGATTTTCTCTAAACCAAAACACTTTTCTCATCCCCTGATTTATGACTTCTAAAACTAAACCTCTGCAACAACAAGGAGCTTGGAGCATGGTGGGTAGCACGGCCATCATCGTCGGCAAAACTTGAATCTACATCGACAAAACTTTCTTAGAATTAAACAACCAAGCCATAGGATTTCGAGGTAGTTTGCTTAGTGCAACATAAATCCTCAACCTTTTGTTAGGCATTTGCACTGCAAATTAAGCCCTAACCGGTTTTAGGATTCCGAGGTAGTCGTCCGATACGACATAAACCCTCACATCTTCGAGGCTATTTGTATGATTGTGTCATACGAATATAAGCCCTAATTAATTAAAATTGGCAAGATCAAAACATTTAAATAAATATTAGGACTTTCCTAAACTCAAGCCAAACAATAGGATAGTCGAGAAATTACCAAAGTTCGCTTCGAATATGTGATTTCTCCTACTTTTCTTCCTTTGGATTCCCAAAACAAAATGTTCCAAATTTGATCCATTCCCTATTGAAATTCCAAAATTCAATCCCTTTAAAACTTAAACTTTGAAACCCTTGAGAGCGAATTATTGATTATTATCGAGAGTTTTCTTAGGTGATTCCCATCACTTAAGATGTAATTAACTATAGTGGGCTTGCCCTTATAGGGAATTTTAAAGAACCCGTGTAATATAAACCCCGTTTAATGCTTTCATATTAAGCGGGGAATTTGTCAGCTTATAAAATTGGTTCGCGGACCAAACGGATGTCACAAATCTTCTAGTTTATTTAATCGAGCCCCACCACCAAGCAGTGTGTCTATCCTTAGGGATAGATACACGGTTTGTGGTGTGGTGCTCGTTTATATAAACTATTTGGGATGTGAGATCGGTTTGATTTCATATCTTTAAATTTTCAAATTTAAAATTATTTTCAAAATCAAATACTACTTTCTAAATTATATATATATTTAAATTAAATTTAAAATTTAAATTTGCCGACAACTTCTGTTAGGCGACCCCTTTTCAAAATAAAACACACAACCCTAAAAAATAAGCCGTACAAATTTCTAGCGACTCCGCTGAGGAGAATTCCTCTCTCCATTTTAATCAGATAATTCTACTTTCAAAAATTGGTAGTGCATCCATGTCCTTAATGGATCAAACTACCCTTCTTTCCGTTGGAATACTATGTTCATTTCTACCTTGAACAAGTATAGCCAACATTCTCTTGGATTTAGGAGCCACTGTTTAGACACCCATAAACGAGAGAGGTTCCGAGATCCTTTTACCTCATTTTCGAGGTGGGGTGGACCCCCAATAGGTGTTAGTTTAGGAGTGATCCTTCGAGACGAGAAGTCTTGCATAAGACCTTTTCCTTTCCAACTCGAATCGGATTCCTTACCTTCTCTACACCTTCGAACATTCTGTTCTAAATAAACGAACCCTCTAATAAATGATTCTTTTAACAAATGATTCCTTCTTATAAATACATGAACAAGAATGTGTTCGGACTCTTTTCAATTCCTTTCTTTTCGTCCTAAAGAAAAGAAGCATAACTTGGGACCGACAAACCGAATCTACCCCGCGAAATGGAAACCCCAAAGCTGATTTTCTCCTTCACCAATGGACTGGACATCGCCGTCTATAAGGATGAGTCGCCCGACAATGGGATCATCCGATTTGGACAAGGATTTGAAAACACGAATGTCAAGATCACCGACGTCTTCCTCTTTGCACTGACAAACAAGGTATCTGAAGCTGAGAAGCCGCTGCTTGAGTTCAACCTTAGGTCGACCCAAGAGTTTCCTCCCCTGCAAAGGATCCCGACTGGGAAGAATACCGCTCGTCCGCAGGAGGACCTGTTCTTACTACCCCCACTCGGTCTAGTTGTTTCGCACCTACCCCGACTTCGCCAAATCAAAGGGGAAAGAAATCCGGAATTATGGTAAACCCGTTATCATGGAGGGTACGGATCTTCTCGTGAGACCTTCGTTTTCGAAATCGGGTCCAGTTCAAAGATTCCATCACTGACAAGGACCCAAAGAAGAAACAGAAGTAGAAGGATCGCTAGAGAAGCCAGAGCTGCTGAAATTGCTTTCCTGGAGGAAATCCCAGAACTGCCCGAATATACACCGCTACCAGAATATACACCGCTGCCTGACTACATACCACTTTTGGGAGGAAGCAGGTTCCATCCCCTCTCCGCCGCAGAGGATGAGGAAAATGTTTGCAAGATTGCTGCCGCATTGCCTCAGCCCGCATATTACAACGATAGCCGCAAGAAAAGGACTAGAACTACGCCGTTTGCTCGACTGCAAACTTTGGTAGAAAAGTTAGCACAGAAGGAAAACTGCCCCGTATCGGAGATTCTACGAAGGATAGGGCGGGTGCCAGTCAAATCCCTTCTTGGGCCCCGAGTAGAACCCGCCATCATGATAGAAAACCCAAGTAAAAGAATGAAGGCTAGTCCGCCTGTCGTCGTCTCGAGATTACGGATTAGGGGGATACCACCTTCCAGCATTTGGCCGACAGACCATCTGGTCCTAGACCTTCTGCTGCTAGAAGGATGGTATGGCGTCCCACTACTGGGCAGTTAAGATTGAGACAACAGCCCGAGAAAGAAAGTCTCGCCAGGAGACTTGAATCTGAAGAAAGCGCTACTGCGATAAAGGGGACTCATGAAAAGGGGACCCGGCAGCTATCGCACGACAACCGCAAGGACGCACAGAAAGCCCCGCTAGAAGATGCCATGGAAAAGTTGAGAACCGATATCCGACGATTGGCAAAAGAAAGAGAAGAAAAGTTCGGAGACGAGATTGATTCATCGGAGTTCATGGACGACGAATATGCAGAAATCAACATGGTCGAAACACGAGCTTCATCGCCTTCGCAAGGTGCTCCTGCAGCCGCAGAAGAGAGGAGCCGTAACCGATGAGAAGGCAGCTTCGGGAGAAAGATGACACGATCGCTCAAATGGCGAAAAGGATGAAAGAGATGGTCAGTAGCTCCGGCCACTCTCCGCAGTCAAGTGCAACCACAAAGAGAGACACCCCGTAAGTCATTCACATCGTAGACGGAGGAAAGGAGATTACATCGGTCAATGGGGATGATCGACTGAAAAAGGATACAACATAAAGTATGATCCCCGAAAAGGATATCAAGAACTTGGTGGAACAGACAGGTGCGAGAAGCCATAGCACAATCGAAGAGCGGGACATCCATTCGGACGGGTAGACCTTACCCGGAAGAATTCGACGCCGTCCAATACCCGAAAGGCTTCGTACCACCTCTCGTTCAAGACCTTCGACGGAACCGAGAACCCCCGACAAGATGTTGCACACTTTCGTGCCGAGTTGTTGCAATGTCGGCGGGAGCGATGCATTGCTCTTCCGACAGCTCGTCGGCGCACCGTCGTGGATCGCCTTCGACCGTATGCGGAATTACCAAATGGTTCGGTGAAGACGTTCTCGCAGTTAGAGAACCTCTTCATCAAGCGATTCGCCGGAGCTCGAGCACCACATCACTATAGGTGATTTAGTGGTTGAGAAACAAAGGCCGAACGAAACTTTGGTGGATTACATACTTCGATGGAGAAACTTAAGCATGAAGTGTGAACGACAACTGCAAGAACAACATGCAGTCGGCATCTTACTTAAAAGCATTCACGGCCCGATAGCACTTCTCCTCAAAGGATTCACTATTAAGACTTTCGAGAAGTTGTTAAGCAAGGCCGGAAGTTTGCAAGAAGAGGCGAAGCAATTAAGTTTCGCCGACAAGACGGACAAGCAAAAGCCTGTGAAGACTTTTGAAAAGAAATCCGGGATCGTTGTAGCAGTTGACAAAGGCAAGCAACCGATGCTAATACCACCGTAACGGCCGCAGAGCAACCACAACGTAATTACTCGCAACCCCGGTCTAGCTATCGATCATCTCCACGAGTATGAACAACCGCCTCTTCCGCAACGTACATTAAGGGAGCTTCGAGCGGTGGAATATCCGTTCAAGAATGAAGCAAGGCCGAAAATGTTCCGTAGTCCGATGAAGACTCTAGATTTCCAACTGCTAGAGCCTAAAAGACCGGAGGAAGTCAACAAGAAAGGTGATCCCAACTTTCGCCCCTACCACCGGATGCTCGGGCACAAGATGGAAGATTGCATTACCTTCAAAAGTTAGCTCAATGACAACCTTCGGAAAGGGAATATAACGATCCCGAAGGAGTACATGAAGGAACCCCGTAAAGGAGGTTCCGTCAATGTTATCTCAACCGATCCCATCATTCCGATAGATCCCTACACGACCGACGATGGATGGACTACCGCTCGGACGAGGTCTTCAAAAAGATTTTAGACGAAGCATCCAAACCGCTTCGGTGCGAGCTTCAATTCGGAGTTCGAGACCCGTTAAGCCGGTACTATCACTTGCGATAGAAGAACCACCTCAACAGGAGACGATCAAGAGAAGAAGAAAATCGACGAAGAAGAGAGGACCGAGGCTCCTAAGGCTGAGACTAGGGGTTGCTTATCCTCGGATAGTTGTTTCCGATCTCGGGAGAAATCCTCGAACCTCTCGATTTTGTATGATTATCTCGCTCACTTCGGTGGGATCATATAATGATAAGGGTGATGGCGTTGGCTACGTTTTGACTCGTTTCTAACGATTACGTAACTAGCGACAATCCGGACATCGATTTCGATACCAATGACAATTCTCAAATCATACACGATCTCGACGATCAAAATAACGAAGAAGACATCCATCAAGGAGGCTACGAGAGTTCAACAAGTAACGAATCTATCTGCGAGTTTCGAGGAGCTCCGACCACAATAGAGTTAGAACCTTCGGACTCGAAGCTAATCCGGAGGAGCCCGTCATTCCGTTTCGGGAGGAGACACAAGCAAGCTCAACACTAGATTCGAAGAAATTACGAAGTCAATTTAAGAAGTGGAAGAGTTCTACCTCCGAGAATGGGTCCAAAAGACAAAGGAAAGCGGTGGTTGTTCAAGAAGAACCAACCCCAAGCAGAAGAAATACCCATTCGAGAAGAAGCCGAGACGCATGAAAATAAAGTGGACTACAACGTGCTAGCCCATCTTAGGAAACTATCGGCCAACCGAGCATCTACGACGCTCTCATCTTATCAAAGGAGATGAGAGAAGCTCCGATCAAGGCCTTACTTGATCCGTAAATTTGCTTAGCTCAAATGGCCGGAGATTCCTTAGATGAGGTTCGCTCGTTAAAGGAACGACCGAGGTGTTACCTTCACGGACAATGACCTACTACTTGGGACAGCAGATCACAACCGACCGTTGTACATTTCGGTTACAATTGGGAAGTTTACACTCTCCGCAGTATTGGTGGATCCAGGAGCGTCAATCAATATAATGAGTCTTCGAACACTAGCATACTTGGAAATCGATGCTCGCGAGCTCGAAGCCGACAAAATGTTATTAAGAGGATTCAACCGGAAAGGAGAAAGAGCCCTCGGATCAATAACACTACTAATGAAGACCGGTGACTTAGCAAAGACAACCGCAAAATTTCACATAATTGATTCAGAAACGTCGTTCAACGCTCTACTGGGCTGACCATGGATACATGAAAACAAGATGGTGCCATCATCTCTACATCAGTGCATTAAATACTACGATGGAGGGGAACAGTGCATCAAAGGTGACTTGTAACCATTCTCCGTACATGAGATTGGAATCCATGAAGACGCAGCTTATTATGCACCGCCAAAGAAAACAATCTTCTCCGGAGATACCATAACAAATGAAGCAAAGAAAGTTCGGGACAACGAAGAACTCGAAGTTCTAGTCCAACAGCCACTCACCACTCCCTTCCGGTGAGATGGTGAAGGTTTCTCCACAACTCGCATCCGAGGTCGAGGCCGGGGACGAGGCCGTGGTAGAGACGTTAGGACGAGCTGGACGAGGAAACCAACCATCAATGTTGATCGGGAAGATAGTTCCAAGAAGAAAAAGAAATCAAACAAGAAGCAGCCGACAATAAGTCGAAGAAGCCGCAATTCAAGATCTCTCTCGAAGATGAGAAGAACGAAGAATACAAATCAATGTACGAAAAGATTAACCACTACGTACATACTATGACCCTAACCCCGATCCATTCTAACAAGATCGAGGGTATGGTTGTCAGAGAGGTACGTAACGACGGTGCAAGGCCAATCAAGTTCTACCGTGGTGCTTCTTCCTCCAAAACTCGAAAATAATGTACAATTCGAAGATGTCACTTCATCGAATTAATGGAATTACCTTTTGAGTGGTACTCTCCCTGTGTTCAAAATTTAATTCAACATGGTTTCTTACCTCGACAATGGACAAAAGGTCAATCACAACATTTTGAAAAATTATGGAATAACTCCGGTCGTCCACCCAATTCAAAGTATGGACTCGGATTTGGCACAGTAGGATCAGTTGACGATACTGAATTTTGCTTGGTTGTCACTTGCGAATCCAATGGAAACTGCATGGAAACTACAGACGAACTCGAAGATGTACAAATTAGAGACGTTCCACCAGAATTCGAAGAAGAGATCAAATCTACAATAGATGAGTTAACGGAAGTTAACTTAGGTACTAGCGAAGAGCCTAGACCTACCTTTGTTAGCTCCTTACTCAATAAAGAAGACTCCGAAGAAATAATCAAGTTATTAATGGAATTTAAAGACTGTTTTGCTTGGAATTATGACGAGATGCCAGGATTAGCTCCAGAGGTTGCAGTCCATAAGCTAGGAGTGGATCCTACTTCTGTCCCAGTCAGACAAGGTCCCGTAAGAATGCGTCTAGAAATCGAACAACAAGTCATAGCCGAGGTTAAAAAGCTAATAGACGCTAAATTTGTCCGTGAAGAACAATACCCGACTTGGTTAGCCTAATGTAGTGTCGATCGAAAGAAGAATGGTCGATCGGAATTTGTGTGGATTTCGGAGATTTAAACAAGGCATGTCCAAAAGATGAATTCCCTCTACCGATCCCGAATTAATGATCGACATTGCTTCAACACATGAAATATTCTCATTCATGGATGGATCTTCGAGATACAACCGGATAAAAATGGCTCCAGAGATGAAAAGCTTACGGCATTCGTAACGCCGATCGGAGTATTTTGCTACACAGTGATGCCATTCGGACTGAAGAACGTAGGAGCAACCTACCAGAGAGCAATGACAAGAATTTTTGATGTCCTCATCCACAATCAAGTCGAATGCTACGTGGACGATGTGGTCATCAAAAGCAAAGTAAAAGAAAACCACATGTATGATTTGAGAATTGTTTTCGAACGATTAAGACAATTTAACCTTAAGATGAATCCCTTAAAATGCGCCTTCGGCGTCACCTCCGGAAATTCTTAGGATTCATTGTCCGACATCGCGGAATTGAAATCGACCCGGAAAAGATTAAAGCTATCTTAGAAATGCCGCCTCCCAAAACCTTAAAACAACTACGATCC
>JAKZJZ010001975.1:0-21996 GCA_022702705.1 Papilionanthe hookeriana x Papilionanthe teres
GCTTATTTAATCGAGCCCCATCATCAGTTAGCAGTTCATTCTTTTATTGGGAACACACAGGATACCTGCTCGTTTATATAAACTATTTCGTGATGAGATCAGTTTCGATTTCATATCTTAAAATTCTCAACTCTTAAAATTATTTTCAAAATCAAACGCTCACTTCTCAAATTATATATTTAAATTAAAATTAAAATCTAAAATTCACCTGCCACCGTAGGCGACCCCTTTTCAAAATACAACACTCAACCTAAAATATGCCGACAACTTCTCTCGGCGACCAATGCGGACTAGTTCCTCTCTCCATTTCGATCGATGATTTTGTTTTCATAAATCGTAGTGAGTCCATGCCCCTTATGAAGCAAACTACCATTCTTTTCCGCTCGGCATACCACGTTCATTTCGTCTCGAACGGCATGCGACGGCACCTTTTCGGATTTTGGAGCTATCATAGACAAATCCTAAACAAAGAGAGGTTCTGAGATCCTTTCGCTCTTCTCCGAGGGGTGGACCCCCAATATGTGTTAGCTAGAGCGATCCGAGTCAGAAATCTACGAAACTTTCTCCTTTCCACTCGAATCTAGTCCTTTACCTTTTCTATATTCATAATCATTTTCGTTCCCAACAAACAAATCCTCTAATAAACGAACTCTTTAAATAAGAAATACACTAAGATAAACCGAAATGTTCGACTTTTCTTTTTCGTCTTAAGTTTTACGATAAAAGGAAGCATAATTGAACCGACGTTCGAATTTACCCCGTAAAATGACCGCACCAAAGTTAATTTTCCTTCACTACCGGAACGGACTTCGTCTATAAGGATGAACCGGCTCGACAAATTCGAATCATCCATTTTGGACAAGGATTCGACAATACGTATATTAAGTTCGCCGACGTCACCCCGTCGACCTCATTTTCGATGAGGTCTTCCCTTCTTCTTTTAGTGCTAGATCTGAGCCTTCAGCTTTTCCTTCGACTATCTTAGAGGACTAGAATTGGGACCCACCTTTTAGAAATTTAAACCACTTCTAAACTCCCCGCAAACTCCACAAACTCGACTATAGACCCCTAATCACCTGTGAGGGTCGAAATCAAATGCGGAAGTTTAAAGGATGAGTTCCTATAGTGACTCTTTCGGGCCTTGAGACCGCCCGGCGGCCCGGTCCGGTGAAGGGGCCGACTTACACTACACTTACACACTACATTTCCACACACTTCCTAAAACCACACTCATACCCAACTTAACCTCCCGACTCATGTAGGTGATTCACATGGATGGTCCTTAACCCCTAAGCCCTCGGCTAAGCAGGGTTATGAACAACATAAATGAATGCCTCAAATGAGTCCTTTCATGGCTCATATGAGCTCGAAATGGCTTCATGGCTCAACCAAAATGATTTCTTCCCACCTAAATTCACCCAATCTTCAATTTCCCAAATTTTCAATTTTCGACCCCCGAGACCCTACACCTACTAAACCTACCCAAAACCCTCGAATTACCCAAATTTTCGCAAAATTTCCAAATTACCCAAAATTTTCCAAAATCAATCCCAAACATCTCCACATCACTCAAATTGATCATCCATACCCAAAAATACCAAAGATTCCAAAAATACCTCCCAATACCCTCCAAATACCCAAAATACCCTTCTTGCCTAAAAATCCAAAAATTCAGAAAATTCCCAGAAAATTCCAGAAAATCCCAAATATTCCCAATTTCATTTTGTCCAACTACACCATGGGCCAATTTTGTCAATTTACCTTACTTTTGTCAAAACCCCCAATTTCACCCATTTTAACCCAAAGTGAACTCAATGTCAAACCAAACCTATCCAATTGACCCAAATTCTGGTCCAATTCAATTCTAAACTTCAATTCAACATTCCCAATACCAATCTAGACCAAATCCAAGTCCAATTTGATTGACATTTGGATCCAATCTCACTTTCGCCTTAAAGCCCATTTTGACCCATGACCCAAACTTAACCCAAACTCACCCAATTCAACTCCAATTAACCTCAAATCTTTTCTAAATCTTCCTTAACATTCCCACAAACAAAACCCTAACATGATTTGCCCAAAATTTGAACCCAAACCCCACTCAAACTCAACCCAAGGTTAAAAGGCCCATTTTCGACCTAAGCCCAAACCTAACCCAAATTCAACCCAATTCAAATCCAAATCACCCCCAATTTGTTTCAAATCACTCATGACACATCCATGAGCTAAACCCAACAATTATTTGGCCCAACCTCTTTACAAAATTCCCATCCATAAATTCATTTTTAAACTTAAGGGCCCATTCCTTAAACCATTTTAAAAGCCCACTTCCACCAAATCCAAAACCCCAAAAATTCTTCCAAAGCCCATATGACATTTCCCCTCATCATACTTTCAATTAAAATCATCCCTAAGTCCTAAACCAATGATCAAATATTTCTAAATGAAGCTTCATCCAAATTTCCACCAAATTATCCAAAATCCTTAAAATCCTTTTTTATGAAATCGACCAAACTTTTGCCAAGCCAAAGGTGAGCCATGAAGCCATGCATGAGCCACATGCGAGCCATGAGAGCTTGGACACTCCACCATGCCATATTGGGTAAGAAGAGGGGGCTTTCCTTAATCCCTAAAGCTCATTAAACTTTAATCATGTTTCACCTAAACTTAAATTTAATCCAAATATATTTGACGGAGACTTCTCCATGCCAAACCAACTCGATCCCTTCGATCCCCCACAAGATCCAAAGCCACTCTCAAGGGTGCACCAAGCCCAAATGGGTGGATCGACCCATTTAGACTCAAAACTAGCCATGCCCCATTCTACTTCGATTCAACCACTTTACACATGTGCATTTGCCAATCGCCTCACACTAAACCTCCACCCCCGACCCACCCGACCAAGATGGTGACCATCGCTCGGCCGGCCGGCCACCATGCCGCCGGAAAACACCATGGCCGAGAGCTCACATGTGAGCCAACATCGAAATTCTCACTCGCCGAGCCGCCCCATGCCTAGCGGTCACCACGGTCGTTCTTCTCCTCACTCGTAGCAATCGATCCCAAGCCCTAACTCCCCCGGAGGCCCCCCACCAAACTTCTATTTAAACTCCACCCCTCTCGGCCATGAAAGAGAGAGAAGCATAAACCTCGCCAAAACTCGCCAAAATTGTTCCGCACCCTCCTCCACCCTTAGAGCACTCGATCCCCAATGAAATTCCCCGCCATTTCTCCTCCGTAAGCTCAATTTCGTAGTCGAAATTCCACCCAAAACCATGACACTTCTCCACAACGAGCCAATTCCCAAATCGATCGGCTCTACACCTTCACTGCACCAAGGGAAGGTGTCCACCATCAAAAGCCCCATCTCCAGAGCCACCCAATTGCTCCAAGCCTCCAAGCTTCGTGGATCGGCTCGGTCGAAATCATATCCGTACAATTCACTGCACTGCAGAGACTTCATCCGGAGCTCGCCGGACCCAATCGAAGGTGCAACAGCTCTCGTATCAAGCCACACTTCTCCGAGCCAAGGTATGAGCTAACTCTTCATCCCGAGCTTCGGAGATTCTCCATTTCAAATGCTTTAGTTTCAATGCATGTTAACCGTATAGATGTGTTCGTCTCTTCAAGACGAATCCATGTAGTATAAGAACGTAAAAATCCATCGAGAATCGAGCGAGATCTGTGGATTTAGTGCGGACGCGCTCTCGTGCGAGAACACTGCGGACGATGAACGGATGCCGTCCATTCAATACACGCGCGCGACGGACGGCTCAGATCGGCGTCTGGACCGGAGACGCGTACGAGAACCGCGGCCCGGCCGCCGACTCGGCGGCGCGCCGAACGGAGCGCGCCGCGCGGCCTTTCTGAGTCGCCGAGGATGCGCCGGCGCCGACTCGGATAAGTAGAAAATTAGTGGATTTTCTGATTTATTTAATTCCCTAAACTTCAAAAATTCATATCTCTCGTGTAGAAAAATCGAAAAATAAAATAAAAATACCCTCTCGCTCAGTCGAAGAGAGGAGAATAATGTGGAAAAGAAATCACTTAATTTCATCAAATATTTTATTTTTTATAATTTATTTACTCTCTCGCATTGTTTTAATTCTCCATGCATGCATACAATTCACCATGGCATGAGACCATGTGGCTTTCAAGCCTCCGAATTCGGGAACATTCCCCGAATTTTCCAAAGTCGCAGGCCATCCCTACGAAGAGTTCTCGATTTTTCAAGTTCAAGTCATCGTTTTGAGTATTTTAATTCCAAGAAATAAAGATGTTGTGAAATAAATTCTAGGAAAATTTGGTGATGTTCCTTGATGACCGCAGAACCCTAGAAAAATAGATTTCGACTTAGTTCATTCAAAACAACCCTAATCGCTTAAACACCCAAAATAGGTCTTTAATTAATTAGAGTTAACCATGCATCAAATTGACTTGAAATCAATTCTCCACTCGACCTTTAGGATCGAGGAATCCACCATAAAAATTTGAGGTCAATCGACTCGGTTAGCCCCACTAATCGGTCGATTAAGTCACTTAGCCATTTTAAACTTTAAAAATTCATAACTTTTAAAATACTTTTCAAAAATTCACCAAATTGGTTTTGGAGCCTCTCTCGATATCAGGGGAACCTAAGAAAATTAAAATTTCAATTTTCTAAAAAAGTTGATTTTTAATAATATTTTAATATTTTTAATAATTAAAAAATAATAAAAATCACAAAAATAATAAAATTCACCAAAATGTCACATTTTGAATTTTAATCACTTAGGAACAAATCCCACATTTTTCTTAGGTCTATTTAGTGAGATATTGAATTTTAAAGCCCTAAGGTAATTTTAAAATTAAAAAAAATGTATTTTCTAGCATTTTCACTAAAATAATTATAATAAATCATAGAAAAATCAGAAAATTGCAAAATTTGCTTCTCTGGTTTCCTTGATATCAGAGAGATTTTTGAAAAATATAAAACCCATTTTTCAACATTTATTTTATTTTTAAATTAATTAACACTCCAAAACTCAAAATAATTATAATAAAAATAATATAATTCAAAAAATCACCAAAATCGGTCCAAGTGCTTCTCTGGTCATTAGGAATGTCCCCTAATTTTCTTAAGGACGAAACTTTCCCTTGGTCATGTTATTAAATTTTCCTTGGAAATCTCTATTTTCCACCAAAAATAATTATATAAATAAATTAAATACAGTAAAAATCACATTTTCTCCTCTCATGTCTTTATCGATATATGAGTGAAGTCACATAAAAATTTCAAGTTCATTTAAGCTCAATTTAGTGAGTTATGAAATTATTAAGCTTAAAGGGTAAAATGGTAATTAAAATTTTAACCCTTAATTAAAACTTTAGGTTTAATAAAAATTAACAAGTAAAATATTTGATCTTAATCTGATTTGGATGATTGAAATTTAAATAATTAAAGGGTAGAAACTCATTAAACAATTTTTAAAATGATTAAACTTTAATTAAATAATAGATTAAATTTGAAGAATAATAAAATCGGAATTATTAAAATAAGGGATATTTATTAGGAAGAGATTTATTCTTTAATTTAAAAATCCCTAAACTAATTATATCATTAACACTTAACTCTTAATTAAAATGATAACTCAAATTTAAAATATTAAAAGACTTAATTAAATCATTAAACTCTTTTAAAATCTCAATTAAAATTATAAATTAAATTAAATTAAAATTAAATTAAATAAAATTAAATTAAATTAAACTAAATTAAATTAAATTAAATAAAATTAAATTAAATTAAATTAAATTAATTAAATTAAATTAAATTAAATTAAATTAAATTAAATTAAATTAAATAATTAAATTAAATTAAATTAAACAATTAAATTAAATTAAATTAAATTAAATTAAATTAAATTAAATAATTAAATTAAATTAAATCAAATCAAATTAATTAAACATCAAATCAAATTAAATTAAATTAAGTTAAATTAAAACTCAATTAAATTAAATCAATTAAATATAACATCACCTAAGACATAAAAGAAATTAAATATAAAGCAACTTCAACACTATTCCAAATTTAAACCCTTTAACTTAAATCAAATCATTTCAATACTAATTTACCCTCGAAAGCTTTCGATTATTATAACTCCTAAATGAAACATTAAATGAAGTGCTACTTCACTCATAAGATATTCAAATGTCTTAATTCACTTGGCAAGTTAACAAAACTTCAAAACCTCTGACGATCGATTCATTTATATAATTAAATTCATTTCGACTTAAAACAATCCTAAAAATATCAAAAGATGTTTAAGATTCTTCTTAAGCACTTCCTCAATATGATAGATATTTATAAGAACAATCGATTTAATCGTTCTTCGATGAAGAAAATCGTCCTCAAACAAAAACACAAAGAACCTAGACGTCATAGAGACGACTAGCCATAGGATTTAGAATTTGGTAAAACCATAACCTTTCCCTTACCTTTACTCTAGAACTCGCTTAAATATTCTAATCGTGTTTTAAGTGTAGCTTCGGATGACTGGAAGACCCTCCAGTGCACGCTTTTATTTTATCGCAATTTACTTTCGCAATTTACTTCCCCGCAATTTACTTTATCGCGTATGCACTTTACTTTTCTCGTACGATAAAACAACCGTCGTATGAAAACCCACACCTTTAGGATAGCCCCTAAACCGAAACCAAAACTAAGTTAAAAGTCATCGCAAGATAAAATTCACCGCCACAACATTTCAAAATATAAAACAACTCAAAATTTAATCACAAACGTAACACAAAACTACAATCGCAACTAAATTAAAACGTCCCGTCGGATGATCGAGAATACCTCGATGATGTAACCTACGTGTTGCTAACTGGATTTCCCACTGCCTAAATGAAAGTGTGGAACTCATTCAACTGAGTTTAGCAAATTCATCCTGACTAAGTGAATCCGATAAAAATAATGATGCCGAAGGATGGAACCGCGGGATCTTAACCGTGTCGTTATAATCAACTTTAAGATTTGTTTTAATCAAAATACAAAACACTCGGAAATTAAGATCTTCTCTAAACCAAAACACTTTTCTCATCCCCCGATTTATGATTTCTAAAACTAAACCTCTGCAACAACAAGGAGCTTGGAGCATAGTGGGCAAAGACGGCCATCGTCGTCGCAAGAAACTCGAACCTACTTCAAAGAAACCTTCTTAGAATTAAACAACAAAGCCATAGGACTTCGAGGTAGCTTCGCCTAGTGCAACATAAATCCTCAACCTCTTCGTTAGTGCATTCGCATCGCAAATTAAGCCCTAACCGATCTTAGGATTCCAAGGTAGTCGTCCGATACGACAATAAACCCTCACATCTTCTAGTGCTATTTGTTTGATTTTATCATACAAATATAAGCCCTAATTAATTAAAATCGGCAAGATCGAAATACTAAATAAACATTAGACTTTCCTAAATTCAAGCCAAACAATAGATAGTCTGGAAATTACCGAAGTTCACTTCGAATCAGCTGATTTCTCCTACCTTTCTTCCTTTCGATTCACAAAACAAAATGTTCCAAATTTGATCCATTCCCTATCGAAATTCCAAAATTCAATCTTCAAAACCTTAAACTTTCAAATTTTCGAGAGCATAATTATCAGTTATTATCGAGAGTTTTCTTAGTGATTCCCGTCACTTAAGATGTAATTAACTATAGGGCTTGCCTTTATAGGAATTTTAAAGAACCTGTATAATATAAACCCCGTTTAATACTTTCATATTAAGCAAGGGAATTTGTCTTGCTTATAAAATTGGTTCGCAGTACCAAACGGATGTCACAAAACTTCTAGTTTATTCGATCGAGCCCCACCTCAAGCAAGGTGTCTATCCTTGGTGATAGATACACTGGCCATGGTGCGGTGCTCGTTTATATAAACTATTCGGGATGCGAGATCGGCTTAATCTCATATCTTAAAACTTTCAAATTTAAAATTATTTTCAAAGTCAAATACTACTTTCTAAATTATATATATATTTAAATCAAATTTAAAATTTAAATTCGCCGACAACTTCGTTAGCGCCCCTTTCAAAATATCACACAACCTAAAAATATGGCCGACAACTTCTCGCGACTCCGCTGGGATGATTCCTCTCTCCATTATAATCAAATAATTCCGTTTTCAAAAATCGGTAAGTGTATCCATGTCCCTAATGGATCAAACTACCCTTCTTTCCGTTGGAATACTATGTTCATTTCTATCTCGAACAAGTATAGCCAACATTCTCTCGGATTTAGGAGCCACTGTTTAGTACACCCCTAAACGCAGAGGTTCCGAGATCCTTTTACCTCATTTCCGAGGTGGGTGGACCCCCGATAGTGTTAGCTTAGGAGTGATCCTTCGAGTCGAGAAGTCTTGCTTAAGACTTTCTTTTCCTTTCCTCGAATCGGATTCCTTACCTTCTCTACACCTTTCGAACATTCCGTTCTAAATAAACAAACCCTCTAATAAGTGATTCTTTTAACAAATGATTCTTTTTTATAAATACATGAACAAAGAATGAGTTCTGACTCTTTTCAATTCCTTTCTTTTCGTCCTAAAGAAAAGAAGCACAACTCGGACCGACAACCGTAATCTACCCCGCAGAAATGGAAGCCCCGAAACCGATTTTCTCCTTCACCAACGGACCGGACTTCGCCGTCTATAAGGATGAGCCGCCCGACAACGGGGTCATCCGATTCGGACAAGGATTCGAAAACACGAACGTCAAGGTCACCGACGTCTCCCTCTTCGCACCGACAAACAAGGTATCCGAAGCCGAGGAGCCACTCGCTCGAGTTCAACTCAGTCGACCCAAGAGTTTCCTCCCCGCAAAGGGTCCCGACTCAGAGGAGTACCGCCGTCCGCAGGAGGACCGTTCTTACTACCCCCACCGGTCTAGTTGTTTCCGCACCTACCCCGACTCTCGCCAAATCAAAGGGGAAAGAAATCCGAACTATGGTAAACCCGTTACCGCGGAGGGTACGGATCTTCCCGTAAGACCTTCTCGTCTTCGAAATCGGGTCCAGCTCGAAGATTCCGTCGCCGACAAAGACCCAAAGAAGAAATAGAAATGAAGGATCGCCATGGAAGCCGTAGCCGCCGAGATCGCCTTCCCGAGGAAATTCCGCAGTTGCCGTAATATACACCGCTACCGTAATATACACCACCGCCCGACTACATACCACTTTTGGGAGGAAGCAGTTCCATCCCCTCTCCGCCGCAGAGGACGAGGAGAATGTTCGCAAGATTGTCGCCACATTACCTCGCCCGCATACTACAACGATAGCCGCAAGAAAAGAACTAGAACTACGCCGTTTCGCTCGACCGCAAACTTTGGTGTAAAAGCCAAGCAAAGAAGGAAAACCGCCCCGTGTCTGAAATTCTACGAAGGATAGGGCGGGTGCCGCCAAATCCCGTCTCGGGCCCCGAGTAGAACCCGCCGTCATGATGAAAAGCCAAGCAAGAGAATGAAGGCTAGCCCGCCCGTCGTAGTATCGGATTACAGACAGGAGGATACCACCTTCCAAAGCATTCGGCCACCGCACCATCTCGGTCCTAGCACCTTCCGTCGCTGAAGGATGGTGCGGCGTCCCACTACGGGCGCCGAGATCGAAACAAAGCAGTCTCGAGAAAGAAAGTCTCGCCAGAGGCCGGAATCCGAAGAAAGTGCTACCGCGATGAAGGGGACTCGTGAAAAAGGACCCGGCAACCATCGCATGACAACCACAAAGATACACAGAAAGCTCCGCTAGAAGATGCCATGAAAAGCCGAGAACCGACATCCGACGGTCGGCAAAAGAAAGAGAAGAAAGTTCGGAGATGAGATCGACTCATCGGAATTCATGGACAACGAATATGCGAAATCAACATGGCCGAGACACGAGCTTCATCGCCTTCTCAAGGTGCTCCCGCACTAGCAGAAGAGAGGAGCCGTAACCGATGAAGAGACAGCCTTCAGAAAAGGACGACACGATCGCTCAAATGGCGAAGAGGATGGAAGAGATGGCCGTAGCTCCGGCCACTCTCCCGCAGTCAAGTACAACCACATGAGAGACACCCCCGTAGTCATTCACATCGTAGACGGAGGAAAGGAGATTACATCCGTCAATCGGGACGACCACTCGAAAAGGATACAAGACAAAGTATGATCCCCGAAAAGGATATCAAGAACTCGGCAGACAAGAAAGTGCGAGAAGCCTTAAGCACAATCGAAGAACGGACATCCATTCGGACGGCAGACCTTACCCGTAAGAATTCGACGCCGTCCAATACCCGAAAGGCTTCGTACCACCTCTCGTTTAAGACCTTCGACGGAACCGGGAACCCCCGACAAAGATGTCGCACACTTTCGTGCCAGCTTGTTGCAATGCCGGCGGAGCGATGCGCTACTCTTCCGACAGCTCGCTAGCTAGTCCGTCGAGAATCGCCTTCGACCGGTATGCGTACTACCCAACGGTCTCGTGAAGACATTCTCGTAGCTAGAGAGCCTCTTCATTAAGCGATTTGTCGGAGCTCAAGCACCACATCACTATAGTGATTTAGTGGTAGAGAAACAAAGGCCGAATGAAACTCTAGTGGATTACATACTTCGATGGAGAAATTTAAGCATGAAGTGTGAACCACAACCGCAAGAACAACATGCAACAGCATCTCGCTTAAAAGCATTCACGGCCCGATAAAGACTTCTCCTCAAGGGATTCACTATTAAGACTTTCGAGAAGTTGTTAAGCAAGGCCGGAAGCTTGCAAGAAGAGGCGAAGCAATTAAGTTTCGCCGACAAGACGGACAAGGTAGCTTCGTGAAGACCTTCGAGAAGAAATCCGGATCGTTGCAGACAGCTCGACAAAGGCAAACAACCGATGCAAATACCACCGTAACGGCCGCAAAGAACCACAACAAAATTACCAAGAACCCCGGTCCAACCTATCAGTCGTCTCCGCAAGATGAACAACCGTCTCGTCCGCAACGTACATCGAGGGAGCTTCCGAGCGAGAATACCCGTTCAAAAATGAAGCAGGTACCGAAGATGTTCCGTAGCTTAATGAAAACTCCAGCATTTCCGACCGCCGCAGCCCAAAAGACTCGCAGGAAGTCAACAAGAAAGGTGATCCCAACTTTCGCCCCTACCATCTGGATGCTCGGGCACAAGATGAAGACCGCATTACCTTCAAAAGTCGGCTCAATGACAACCTTCGTAAAGGAAATATAACAATCCCGAAGGAGTACATGAAGGAACCCCGTAAAGGAGGTTCCGTCAATGTTATCTCAACCGATCCCGTCATTCCGATGCATCCCTATGCAACCAACGATGGATGGACTACCGCCTCGGACAAGGTCTTCGAAGAAGATTTTAGATAACATCCGAACCGCTTCGTGCGAGCTTCAATTCGTAGTTCGAGACCCGTTAAGCCTGTACTATCACTCGCGATGAAGAACCACTCGACAGAGACAATCGAAGAGAAGAAGAAAATCGACGAAGAAGAGGGGACCGAGACTCCTAAGGCTGCGACTAGGGGTCGCTTATCCTGAGATAGTTGTTTCCGATTCGGGGGAGAAATCCCTCGAACCTCCGATTTTGTATGATTATCTCGCTCACTTCGTGGGATCATATAATGATAAGGGTGATGGCGTTGGCTACGTTTTCGATCGTTTCTAACGATTACGTAACTAGCGACAATCCGGCGTCGATTTCGATACCAACAACAATTCTCAAATCATACAAGATCTCGACGATCAAAATGACGAAGAAGGCATCCATCAAGGAGGCTACGAGAGTTCAACAAGCAACGGATCTATCTCGCGAGTTTCGAGGAGCTCCAGCTACGATGTAGTTGAGAGCCTTCGCATTTGGAAGATAATCCGTAAGAGCCACTCATTCCGATTCGAGAGGAGACACCGACAAACTCAACACTAGATTCGAAGAAATTACGAAGTCAACCTAAGAAGTGGAAAAGTTCTACCTCCAAGAATGGGTCCAAAAGACAAAGGAAAGCAGTGGTTGTTCAAGAAGAACCAACCCCAACGAAGACATACCCGTTCGAGAAGAAGCCGAGACGCATGGAAACAAAGCGACTACAACGTGCTAGCCCATCTTAGGAAACTACCGCCAAACCGAGCATTTACGATGCTCTCATCTTATCAAAGGAGATGAGGGAAGCTCGATCAAGGCCTTACTTCGATCCGGAAATTACATTACTCAAATGGCCGGGAGATTCCTTAGATGAGGTTCGCTCGTTAAAGGAACAACCGAGGTGTTACCTTCACGGACAATGACCTACTACTGGGACATGCAGATCACAACCGACCGTTGTACATTTCTGCTACAATCGGGAAGTTTACGCTCCCGCAGTATCGGTGGATCCAGGAGCATCAATCAATATAATGAGTCTTCGAACACTAAGATACTGAAATCGATGCTCGCGAGCTCGAGGCCGACAAAATGTTATTAAGAGGATTCAACCGTAAAGGAGAAAGAGCCCTCGGGTCAATAACGCTATCGATGAAGACCGGTGACTTAGCAAAGACAACCGCAAAATTTCATATAATCGATTCGAAACGTCGTTCAACGCTCTACCTGGCCGACCATGGATACATGAAAACATGATGGTACCATCATCTCTCGCACCAGCGGCATCAAATATTACGATGGAGGGGAACAAGCGCATCAAAGGCGACTTACAACCATTCTCCGTACATGAGATCGGAATCCATGAAGATGCAGCCTTATTATGCACCGCCAAAGAAAACAATCTTCTCCGCAGATACCGTAACAAATGAAGCAAAGAAAGTTCGAGACAACGAAGAACCCGAAGTTCTAGTCCAACAGTCACTCACCACTCCCTTCCGGCGAGATGGTGAAGGTTTCTCCACAACTCGCATCCGAGGTCGAGGCCGGGGACGAGGCCGTGGTAGAGACACTAGGACAATCGACGCAGGAAACCAACCATCAATGTCGATCGGAAGATAGCTTCGAAGAAGAAAAAGAAATCAAGCAAGAAGCAAGAACAATAAGTCGAAAGAAGCCGCAATACAAGATCTCCCTCGAAGATGAAAAGAACGAAGAATACAAATCAATGTACGAGAAGATTAACCACTACGTACATACTATGACCCTAACTCCGATCCATTCTAATAAGATCGAGGGTATGGAGGTCAAAGAGGTACGTAGTGACGCGTGCAAAGCCGATCAAATTCTACCGCGGTGCTTCTTCCTCCAAAACCGAAAATAATGTACAATTCGAAGATGTCACTTCATCGAATTAATGGAATTACCTTCGAGTGGTACTCTCCCCGTGTTCAAAATTTAATTCAACGTGGTTTCTTACCTCGACAATGCGACAAAAGGCCAATCACAACATTTTGAAAAGTTATGGAATAACTCCGGCCGTCCTCCCAATTCAAAGTATGGACTCTGATTCTGCACAAGAGGCCGGCTGACGATACCGAATTTTGCTTCGGTTGTCACTTGCAAGTCCAATGAAAACCGCATGGAAACTACAGTACGAACTCGAAGATTTACAAATCGAGACGCTCCACCGTAATTCGAAGAAGAAATTAAATCCACAATGATGAGTTAACTGAAGTTAACTTAGGTACTAACGAAGAGCCTAGACCTACCTTTGTTAGCTCCTTACTCAATAAAGAAGACTCCGAAGAAATAATCAAGTTATTAATGGAATTTAAAGATCGTTTTGCTTCGGAGCTACGATGAAATGCCGTGATTAGCTCCAGAGGTCGTAGCCATAAGCTAGGAGTGGATCCTACTTCGCTCCAACGTACAAGGTCCCGTAAGAATGCGTCTAGAAATCGAACAACAAGTCATACCGAAGTTAAAAAGCTAATAGACGCTAAATTTGTCCGCGAAGAACAATACCCGACCCGGTTAGCCAATGCGGTGCCACCGTAAAGAAGAATGGTCGATCGAATTTGTGTGGACTTCGCAGATTTAAACAAGGCATGTCCAAAAGATGAATTCCCTCTACCGATTCCAGAATCGATGATCGATATCGCTTCGACACATGAAATATTCTCGTTCATGGATGGATCTTCGTGATACAACCAGATAAAAATGGCTCCGTAAGATGAAAAGCTTGACAAGCATTCGAACGCCGATCGGAGTATTTTGCTACACAAGTGATGCCATTCTGACCGAAGAACGCAGGAGCAACCTACCAAAGAGCAATGACAAGAATTTTCGATGATCTCATCCACAATCAAGTCGAATGCTACGTGGACGATGTCGTCATCAAAAGCAAAGTAAAGGAAAACCACCGTATGATTCGAGAATTGTTTTCGAACGATTAAGACAATTTAACCTTAAGATGAATCCTTAAAATGCGCTTCTTCGCGTCACCTCCGGAAATTCTTAGATTCGTCGTCCGACATCGTGGAATCAAATCGACTCCGAGAAGATTAAAGCCATCTTAGAAATGCCGCCTCCCAAAACCTTAAAACAACTACGATCTTTTCAAGGGAAGTCGGCATATCTTCGACGCTTTATCTCAAACCCGTCATGTAGTGTCACCTTTCTCGCACTAGCTAAAAAGGACGCCAAATTTATTCGGAAGAGAAATGCCGAAGGCCTTCGAAGACATTAAACAATATTTAATGACACCTCCCGTCTTAGAAGTCCTGAGCCTCAGTGTAGATCACCGATACTTTACACCGCGGCTTTAGATGACTTCTCTGAGCCCCGTTAACTCTGTGTCAATGATGAGGGTAAAGAAAATGCTCTTTACTACTTAAGCCGTCGTTTACTTCCGACGGAAGTAAGGTATCCCGCAATCGAAAAGCATTGTTTCGTCCCCGATCTTCGCCGCTCAAAAGCTCGAGCACTACATGCTTTCTCATAAGGTCAACTCCGATCTCGAAGTTTAATCCATCGCAATACTCGATGACTCGTCCAACACTTTCCTGCAGACTCGCCGTATGGTCAATGATATTATCGCAATTCGATATAACTTTCGTGCCTCTCGCGTGCCGTAAAGGACAAGTCTTAGCAGACTTCCTCGCAAAGACACCCTTTGCCACCTCGAATCTCCTCTCAACGACGATCCGCCGATGAACAAATAATGAACCTGAAGACCTCGACGATCGACGTTGGGAATTATATTTCGACTGAGCATCTTCAAGCACACAAAGACGAAGAATCGCAAGTGATAAGTGCTCTGTAAGGCAGAATCGGCTAATCTTTATAACACCTGAGCTGGGGATGTTAAGATACTCCTACCACTTGACGTAACCGTGTACAAACAACGAAGCGTAATACGAAGCCCTCATAACTGGATTGGAATTAACTATTCAAATGGGGATAACAGACATCAACATCTACTGGGATTCACGCTAATCATTCAACGATTGACGTTGACAATACAGAATTTTTAAAGCCAAGACTCGAACAATACTTCCAAGATGCCATACAACATTGTTGAACAGATTCCAAATGTGACAATCTACAAAATTCCTAGAAAAGAGAATGCTTTAAGCAGATGCTTTAGCCCGTCTCGCAAAAGAATTTGCTCGTTTGCAAGATGAATCAGCGGAAGTGTCAGCTCACTGACGTCAGTCCTATCACAACTCGACATGTACATAATACACAAATCGAAAAAGAAAAAGAATCAGACAAGAAGAAGGATGTAAAACACAAGATCAGGCGACACCATCGATGACTACCCGCAAACAGAAAGCTACCAGACGATAGGTCGCTAACTCCATCGTATCAAGAAAAGAACTCCGTCCTACGCATTAATAAACAACACATTATACGTAAGGTCTTTTCGATCAAATGCGGCTAAGGTGCCTAAGCGGGTCCGAGGCCCGCGAAATTGTTAAAGAGGTGCATTCGTGACTCGCGGCGCTCACCACGGGTCCAAAGATGAAAATGAAAATTAAAAGACTAGGGTACTACCGGCCCTCGATGATGACCGACCGCATGAAAATCGCCAAGAGCCGTCATCAATGCCAAGTGCACGGAGTGGTTCTACACCAACCTCCAAATGTGCTACACCCGACAATCGCGTCGCGGCCATTCGAATGTTCGAGGCACGTATATAATGGGTCCGATGAACCACCATCTTCAAAAGGACATCGCTTCATTCTTGCGCTACGTATTACTTTTCCAAGTGCAGTAAGGCCCACTCTAGAGAAGTGAAAGCACACCACGTGCTACGCTTTTCAAGAACCAAGTTGTCTACCGTTTCTGAGTGCCGCGCAGATCATCTCGTATACTTGGCCGCATTCGGAAGCACACAAATCAACAATTTTGTCGAGAGACACGGAATCGACCGGCGATACTCGACAATTTACTACCCAAGAGCAAACGGTCTCGCCGAGGCTTTTAATAAAACTCTCGTTCAAATCTTAAAGAAAACCCCGACGATAATAAGAGAAATTGGCACGAGAAATCGTTAGAAGCCTTATGGGCCTACCGACAACCTTCGTAACTCCTACTCAAGCTACACCTTACGCTCCGGTGTATGGGTCCGAGGCAGTTGTTACCTTTAGAGGTTCACATCTTCCTTCACTCGTAATCGCAGCTTGCAAACAAGATCACGACGAAGAAAACGCCAGATTACGACTCGAAGAATTAGAAAGCTCGGAAGGGAAAAGACTTGCAGCCGCAACAGAATTTAGAACTATACCAAGCTAAGATGGTTCAAGCCCATGACAAACCGGTCCGCCCGAGAACCTTCAAAGTCGGTGACTTGAGCTCTCGTTCTCAAGAGACCTATTCTCGCACACCGCAAGATAAGAGGAAAATTCGAACCCACTCGGGAAGGACCATTCGTGGTCAAGCAAGATACTCGTGAGGTTCCTACCAAGCTAGTGAATCGCCGTGGAGAACGACATATGCTTCCGATCAACGGACGATACTCGAAAAAGTATTACGCTACCCGATGTTTCGAAGGAATGAATTCTTCATCCCTAAGAAACACGGCGAAGTAATTACTTATGATCGGGTCCGAACCCAAAAATAATAAAATGTGCTAAAATAAATAAAATCATGATAATTAAGTTTTCCTTGTTTTCTTTTCCAAATCAAAATCCTTCCCTCATCTTATCCTACTTCATTCCGTAAATTTAAAAAAAATCAAATCAAATGACAAATACCAAATTCACATGAACATTAAATAAACGATAAAATAAAATTCAATCATTAAAAGATAAACGAAATCAACACAAATCTCAAATTCCATCTTTCAAATTTCAAATCAAATCTTCCAAATTCAAATCACTCTCAATCAAATTTCAAATTCGATCTTTCCAAATCTCAAATCAAATTCTCAATCAAATTTCAAATCCAATCTCGATCAAATTTCAAACTCGATCTTCCAAATTTCAAATCAAATCTTAAATCAAATTTCAATCGAGTTCAAACTCATCCTTCCAAATTTCCAAATTCAATCTTTTCCAGATTTCAAGTCTCAATCAAATTCAAATTCAATTTCTTCCAGTATCTCGAATCAAATATCATCAAATCAAATTCAAACTTTTCGGGTCGAGGATTTTACATCCAAGACCGCACCGTTAGGATTCTTTCCAAGACCGAAATACATCAAATTCAACTTCGTCGAGGATTTTACATCCAAGACCGCACCGCTAGATTCTTTCCTATCGACCGAAGTACATCAAATTCAACTTTTCGGGTCGAGGATTTTACATCCAAGACTGCACTCGCTTTAGGATTCTTTCCCTATCGCACCGAAATACATCAAATTCAAACTTTTTGGGTCGAGGATTTTACATCCAAGACCGCACCGCTTTAGGATTCTTTTCCTATCGCACCGAAATACATCAAATTCAACTCTTTCGGGTCGAGGATTTTACATCCAAGACCGCACCGCTTTAGGATTCTTTTCCTATCGCACCGAAATACATCAAATTCAAACTTTTGGGTCGAGGATTTTACATCCAAGACCGCACCGCTTTAGGATTCTTTTCCTATCTGCACCGAAATACATCAAATTCAAACTTTTGGGTCGAGGATTTTACATCCAAGACCGCACCGCTTTAGGATTCTTTCCCTATCGCACCGAAATACATCAAATTCAAACTTTTGGGTCGAGGATTTTACATCCAAGACCGCACCGCTTTAGGATTCTTTCCCTATCGCACCGAAATACATCAAATTCAAACTTTTGGGTCGAGGATTTTACATCCAAGATCGCACCGCTTTAGGATTCTTTTCCTATCGCACCGAAATACATCAAATTCAAACTCTTTCGGGTCGAGGATTTTACATCCAAGACCGCACCGCTTTAGGATTCTTTTCCTATCGCACCGAAATACATCAAATTCAAACTTTTGGGTCGAGGATTTTACATCCAAGACCGCACCGCTTTAGGATTCTTTTCCTATCGCACCGAAATACATCAAATTCAAACCTTTCGGGTCGAGGATTTTACATCCAAGACCGCACCGCTTTAGGATTCTTTCCTATCGCACCGAAATACATCAAATTCAAACTTTTGGGTCGAGGATTTTACATCCAAGACCGCACCGCTTTAGGATTCTTTTCCTATCGCACCGAAATACATCAAATTCAAACTTTTTGGGTCGAGGATTTTACATCCAAGACCGCATCGCTTTAGGATTCTTTCCCTATCAGACCGAAATACATCAAATTCAAACTTTTCGGGTCGAGGATTTTACATCCAAGACCGCACCGCTTTAGGATTCTTTTCCTATCGCACCGAAATACATCAAATTCAAACTTTTCGGGTCGAGGATTTTACATCCAAGACCGCACCGCTTTAGGATTCTTTTCCTATCGCACCGAAATACATCAAATTCAAACTTTTGGGGTCGAGGATTTTACATCCAAGATCGCACCGCTAGGTTCTTTCCTATCGCACCGAAATACATCAAATTCAAACTTGGGTCGAGGATTTTACATCCAAGACCACCGCTAGATTCTTTCCTATCGCACCGAAATACATCAAAATCAAACTCTCGAGGTTAAGGATTTTACATCCAATACCGCATCTGCTCCGAGAGCTCTCCTCATTGCAATGATGCAATCTGATCAAATTCAAATTTCTTTCGAGGTCAAGATGTTACATCTAAAACCTCAAAATTCCAATTTTCATTTCAAATCAAATCCCTCAAATTAATTTCGACAAAACTTCAATCTAAATTAAAAAAAAAACTCCAAGTTGAAATCTAAACTCACACATAAAAATTTAAAACAAAATAAAATCTAAATCGAAATTCCCCGCATCATGTGATTCGGGATTCACCTCCTTTTCCTTTCCCTGCCGAGAGTTCAAGAATCTCCGGCTCCGCAGATATACTCGACACTCCTCCAGCAGAACTCTTCTACTTCGTCCTAAGTTCGTCACTCGGACATCCGTGCTGGTTTTGTTGATCGCTTCGGTCAACACCAATACGCGCGTGTGCTCCGTCACCACCACACCTATCGGGGTCCATTTGTCGACCTCATTTTCGATGAGGTCTTCCTCTTCTTTTTAGTGCTCAGATCTAGCCTTTAGCTTTTCCTTCGACTATCTTAGAGACTAGAATCGGGACCCACCTTTTAGAAATTTAAACCACTTCTAAACTCCCCGCAAACTCCACAAACTCGACTATAGACCCCTAATCACCTGCGAGGGTCGAAATCAAATGCGGAAGTTTAAAGGATGAGTTCCTATAGGATTCTTCGCCTCAGATCGCCCCGGGTGGCCCGGTCTCGATGAAGGGGCCGACTTACACTACACTTACACACTACATTTCCACACACTTCCTAAAACCACACTCATACCCAACTTAACCTCCCCGACTCATGTAGGTGATTCACATGGATGGTCCTTAACCCCTAAGCCCTCGCTAAGAGGGTTAGTGAACAACATAAATAATGCCTCAAATGAGTCCTTTCATGGCTCATATGGGCTTGAAATGGCTTCATGGCTCAACCAAAATGATTTCTTCCCACTTAAATTCACCCAATCTTCAATTTCCCAAATTTTCAATTTTCGACCCCCGAGACCCTACACCTACTAAACCTACCCAAAACCCTCAAATTACCCAAATTTTCGCAAAATTTCCAAATTACCCAAAATTTTCCAAAATCAATCCCAAACATCTCCACATCACTCAAATTGATCATCCATACCCAAAAATACCAAAGATTCCAAAAATACCTCCCAATACCCTCCAAATACCCAAAATACCCTTCTGCCTAAAAATCCAAAAATTCAGAAAATTCCCAGAAAATTCCAGAAAATCCCAAATATTCCCAATTTCATTTTGTCCAACTACACCATGGGCCAATTTTGTCAATTTACCTTACTTTTGTCAAAACCCCCAATTTCACCCATTTTAACCCAAAGTGAACTCAATGTCAAACCAAACCTATCCAATTGACCCAAATTCTGGTCCAATTCAATTCTAAACTTCAATTCAACATTCCCAATACCAATCTAGACCAAATCCAAGTCCAATTTGATCGACATTTGGATCCAATCTCACTTTTGCCTTAAAGCCCAATTTGGACCCATGACCCAAACTTAACCCAAACTCACCCAATTCAACTCCAATTAACCTCAAATCTTTTCTAAATCTTCCTTAACATTCCCACAAACAAAACCCTAACATGATTTGCCCAAAATTTGAACCCAAACCCCACTCAAACTCAACCCAAGGTTAAAAGGCCCATTTTCGACCTAAGCCCAAACCTAACCCAAATTCAACCCAATTCAAATCCAAATCACCCCCAATTTGTTTCAAATCACTCATGACACATCCATGAGCTAAACCCAACAATTATTTGGCCCAACCTCTTTACAAAATTCCCATCCATAAATTCATTTTTAAACTTAAGGGCCCATTCCTTAAACCATTTTAAAAGCCCACTTCCACCAAATCCAAAACCCCAAAAATTCTTCCAAAGCCCATATGACATTTCCCCTCATCATACTTTCAATTAAAATCATCCCTAAGTCCTAAACCAATGATCAAATATTTCTAAATGAAGCTTCATCCAAATTTCCACCAAATTATCCAAAATCCTTAAAATCCTTTTTATGAAATCGACCAAACTTTTCGCAAGCCAAAGGCGAGCCATGAAGCCATGCACGAGCCACATGTGAGCCATGAGAGCTTTGACACTCCACCATGCCATATCAGGTAAGAAGAGGGGGCTTTCCTTAATCCCTAAAGCTCATTAGCCTTAATCATGTTTCACCTAAACTTAAATTTAATCCAAATATATTTGATCGAGACTTCTCCATGCCAAACCAACTCGATCCCTTTCGATCCCCCACAAGATCCAAAGCCACTCAAGGGTGCACCAAGCCCAAATGGGCGGATCGACCCATTTAGACTCAAAACTAGCCATGCCCCATTCTACTTCGATTCAACCACTTTACACATGGCATTTGCCAATCGCCTACACTAAACCCTCACCCCCGACCCACCCGACCAAGATGGGTGACCATCGCCCGGCCGGCCGCCACCAGTGCCGCCGGAAAACACCATGGCCGAGAGCTCACATGCGAGCCAACATCGAAATTCTCACTCGCCGAGCCGCCCCATGCCTACTGGTCACCACGGTCGTTCTTCTCCTCACCGCAGCAAACTCGATCCCAAGCCCTAACTCCCCCGGAGGCCCCCCCAACCACTCTATTTAAACTCCACCCCTCTCGGCCATGAAAAGGAGAGAAGCATAAACCTCGCCAAAACTCGCCAAAATTGTTCCGTACCCTCCTCCACCCTTAGAGCACTCGATCCCCGAGGAAATTCCCCGCCATTTCTCCTCCGTAAGCTCAATTTCGTAGTCGAAATTCCACCCAAAACCATGACACTTCTCCACAACTGAGCCAATTCCCAAATCGATCGGCTCTACACCTTCACTGCACCAAGAGAAGGTGTCCACCATCAAAAGCCCCATCTCCAAAGCCACCCAGCTTGCTCCAACCTCTCCAAGCTTTGTGATCGGGCTTGGTCGAAATCATATCCGTACAATTCACTGCATCAG
>JAKZJZ010001976.1:0-21992 GCA_022702705.1 Papilionanthe hookeriana x Papilionanthe teres
AGACGAACATATCCATACAGTTTATGTGGAATAAAATTAACCCAATCAAAATGGTGAATTTTCATAAGCTCGGGAAGAAGAGAGAGCTCATACCTTTGCTCAGAGAAGTGAAGCTTCAATCTGAGAGTCGTGTCACATTCGATTGGGTCCAAGCATGCTCCAGATGAAGTCCCTTGGCCTGGTGAATTGCCCAGGTACAAAAGTGACCACAGCCGATCACAAAGGGTTGAGGGCTGGAAGTAATGGCTGGCTTCGGTGAGGGGGCTTTCTTGGGGAACTTCTCCTCTTGGTACGAGTGAAGGTGTAGAGTCGATCAGTTCGAGGATTGACTCAGCTGTGGTGAAGTGTCCTAGTTTTGGGCTTGAATTTCAACTCTGAAATTGAGCTCGCAGAGAGGAAATGGCAGGGGGATTTCAGTGGGGATCAAGTTCTCCAGGTGTGGAGGAGAGTCTGGAATGATTTTGGCAGAGTTTCTGTATGGTTTGTTTCAACACCTCTTTTGGCTGAGAGGAGGTGGTGTTTAAATAGGGCTGGCTGGAGGTCCTCCTAGAGAGAGTTAATGGCTGGGATTTCTTGCTTAGGTCGAGGGAGGAACAACCATGGTGGGCACTGGGCATGGGGCTGGCTTAGCAAGGTGGAATTTCAATGTTTGGCTCCTTCCAAGGTCTCGGCCATAGGGTTTTCTAGCAGCTGTGGTGGCTGCCCAGCTAGGCATGGGTCACCCTCAGGGTTAGGGAGGTCAGAGCTTGATTCCTGTGAGTTCAATTGATGGTTGCCATGTGTAAAGAAGATGACTTGAAATGGAAAGGGTAAGGGCTCATTTTGGGCTCAAATTGGTCAACCCATGAGTTTGGGCTTGGTTCACCTCCCCATGACCTGGTTTTGGGCTGGGTGAATACATCAATATCAAATTATTGAAGTTGAGGATTTTACATCCGATACTGCACTACTTTAGGATTCTTTCCCTATTGCCTTTGAAATACATCAAAATCAAACTCTTTGGAGTTGAGGATTTTACATCTGAGACTGTATTGCTTTAGGATTCTTTCCCTATTGCACTGAAATACATCAAAATCCAAATTTTTTTTTTTTTTGGGTTGAGGATTTTACATCCAATACCGCATTGCTTTAGATTCTCTTCCTATTGCAATGAAGCACACCAAATCGAGCTCTTGAGGTTAAGGATTTTACATCCAATACCACATTGCTCCGAGATCTCTCCTCATTGTAATGATTCGATCCGATCAATTCAATTTTCTTTTGAGGTTGAGGATGTTACATCTAAAATCACAAAATTTCAATTTTCATTTCAAATCGAAATCCCTTCAAAATTAATCTTAACAAAACTTCAATCTAAACGAAAACTTAAAATCTAAACTTACGCATCATGACTTGAACATGAGATGAAACAAAATTTAAATCGAAATTCCCCCAGATCATGTGATTTGGGACTCACCTCCTTTTCCCTTCCCCAGCGAGAGTTCAGGAATCTCCAATCTTAGAGATATACTTGACACTCCCCAGCGGGAATTCTTCTACTTCGTCCCAAGTGTGTCACTTGGACATCTGTGTTGGTTTTGTTGATCTTTTCGGTCAACGCCAATACGCGCGGTGTGCTCCGTCAGCTCACCACACCTATTTGGGGTTCATTTGTTGACCTCATTTTTGATGAGGTCTTCTCTTCTTCTCTTTAGTACTTAGGATCTAGCCTTAGGCTTTTCCTTTGACTATCTTAGAGGACTACAATTGGGATCCACCATCTTAGAATTTCAAACCACTTCTTAACTCCGTGCAAACTCCACAAACTTGATTGTAGACCCCTAATCACCTAGAGGGTTGAAATCAAATGTGGAAGTTTAAAGGATGAGTTCCTATAGGACTCTTTGGCCTTAGGATTGCCCTGGGTGGCCCAGTGCAGTGAAGGGGCTGACTTACACACACTTACACCTCATACACTACACTTTCATACACCTCCTAAAACCACACCCATACCTAACTTGACCTCCTGACTCATGTAGGTGATTCACATGGATGGTCCTTAACCCCTAAGCCCTTGGCTAAGAGGGTTAGGAACAACATAGTGAATGCCTCAAATGAGTCCCTTCATGGCTCATATGGGCTTGATGTGGCTTCATGGCTCAACCAAAATGATTTTATTCCACTTATATTCACCCAATCTTCGATTTTCCAAATTTTCGATTTTGACCCCCGGGACCTTACACCGCCTAACCTACCAAATGCCCTTGAAACTACCCAAAATTTCCAAAATCACCTAAATTACCCAAAACTCCCCAAAATCAATCCCAAACATTTCCACATTACTCAAATTGATCATCCATACCCAAAAATACCAAAAATTCCAAAAATACCTCCCAATACCCTCCAAATACCCAAAATACCCTCTTGACCCAAAAATCCAAAAATTCAGAAAATTCCCAGAAAATTCCAGAAAATCCCAAATATTCCCAATTTCATTTTGTTCAACTACATCATGGGCCAATTTTGTCAATTTACCCTACTTTTGTCAAAACCCCTAATTTGACCCATTTTAACCCTAAGTGAACCCAATGTCAAACCAAACCTACCCAATTGACCCAAATTCTGGTCCAATTCAATTCTAAACTTCAATTCAACATTCTCAACACCAATTTAGACCAAATCCAAGTCCAATTTGATTGACATTTGGATCCAATTTCACTTTTGGCCTTAAAGCCCAATTTGGACCCATGACCCAAACCTAACCCAAACTCACCCAATTCAACTCCGATTAACCCCAAATCTTTTCTAAATCTTCCTTAACATTCCCACAAGCAAAACACTAACATGATTTGCCCAAAATTTAAACCCAAACCTCACTCAAATTCAACCCAAAGCTAAAAGGCCCAATTTTGACCTAAACCCAAACTTAACCCAAATGAGCCCAAATCCCAAAATCAAAACCTAACCAAAGCCAAAACCTCTTTGAAACACTCCCATAAACATTTCCCAACATTAATTTTACATCAATTTCAACTCTAGCCCAACATTGGCCCAAGTTAGCCCAATTTGACCTCATATTAGCCTCATTCACCAAAAGGCCCAAATTCAACTCAATTCAAACCCAAATCACTCCCAAATTTGCTCCAAGTCACTCATGACACATCAATGAGCTAAACCCAACAATTATTTGGCCCAAGCCTTTACCAAAATTTCCATCCCATAAATCCATTTTAAAATTCAAAAGCCCACTTTCCTAAACCATTTTAAAAGCCAATCTAAAACCATTTCAAAGAGCCCAAAATTTATCCCAAAGCCCACATGACATTTCCATTCGCCATCCACTTTCAATCAAAGCTCATTCCCTAAGTTCTAATCACATCATCAAATAATTCCAAATCAAGCCTCATTCCAAATCACCCCTTAAAATACCAAAAATTTTCTTAAATCCATTTCCATGAAATTGACTCAAGCTTTTCCCACGAGCCAAAGACAAGCCATGCAAGCCATGGACAAGCCACATGTGAGCCATGGAAGGTTTGAACATGTCGATCAAGCCATTAATGGCAAAAGGGAGGGCCATTTCCTAATCCTTCTAAAGCCCTTTTTGACCTTAAGCATGTCGCACACTAAACCTATGCTTAGTCCACCTCACCATGGATGGAGACTTCACCACTGCCATAGCAAGTGATCCCAGTGACTCTTTCCACCCAAAGCCGGACCTTGGGTGGTGCACCTAGCCCAAATGGATGGGTTGACCCAAACTTAGACCAAAATGGCCTCTTCCCCATTCCACTTTCGAGCCATCTCCTTTACACATGGCAAGGCCCGATTGCTTGCACTAAACCCCACCACGACCCACTTGGACACTGAGGGTGACCCATGCTGCTCGGCCGGCCGCCACGGTCTCACGGAAAACTTCATGGCCGAGAGCTCACATGTGAGCCCAAGCTTGGAATTCTCACTGCTGAGCTGCCTCATCCTCGATGGCCATTGTAGCTGTTCTTCCCTTGACCTAAGCGGTGATCCCGACCATTAAACCCCCTCGGGAGGCCCTCCGACCATGCTTATTTAAACCCCTCACCCTCTCGGCCAAAGGAGGTGCTGAACCAAAACCTTAAGGAAACTTCTGCCAAAATCATTCCGGATCACTCTCCACACATAGAGCACTTGATCCCCAGCTGAATTCCAGCCCCGATTCCCTCCAGTGAGCTCGATTTTGAGCTCGAACTTCCTCGAAAACTGGGACACTTCTTCGCGGTGAGCCGATCCCCAAATTGATTGGTCCTACACCTTCACTCGGACCAAGAGGAAGAGGTTTCCCAGCAAAGCCCCTCTCCGGGCCACCCGATCTGCTCCGGCCTCCAAGCTTTGTGATCGGGCGTGGTCGACTTTCATAGCTAGACAATTCACCGGGCCGAGGGACTTCATGCAGAGCTTGCTTGGACCCAATCGAAGGTGACACAACTCTCGGATCGAAGCTTCACTTCTCCGAGCAAAGGTATGGACTCCCTCTTCTATCTCGAGCTTCCGGAGATTCTCATTTTAATATGAGTCGATTTAAATGCATGTTCATCAGTATGGATGTGTTCGTCTCTTCGAGACGAATCCATAGAACATAAGAACACGAAAATCCGTTGAGAATCGAGTGAGTTCTTAGGGATTAGAGTGTGGATGGTCACGGGATCGCACCGGTCGTAGACGATGAACCGGATGCCGTTCGTTTGATACACGCGTGTATCGGATGGACGGCTTGGATTGCGTCGGACGAGCGAGATGGTACGTGAACCGCGGGGCCCGGAGCGGCCGAGTCGGATGGCGGCGCCAAACCGAGAAGACGACGCGTGTCGATTCGGAGACGCCGAGGTTGAGTCAGCGCCGCGTGGATAAGTAGATAAATAGGGTATTTTTTGATTTATTTAAATACCAGAACTTCAAAAATCCATATCTTTGTGTAGAAAAATCACAAAAATAAAATAAAAATACCCTCTTGCTCAGTGAACAGAGGAGAATAATGTGGAAAAGAAATTAATTAATTTTGCCCAGTACTTTATTTTTAATTAATTATTTACTCCCTGCATTGTTTTAATTCTCCATGCATTCATCCAATTCACCATGGCATGAGACCATAGGGCTTTGAAGCCTCCGAACTTGGGAACATTCCCCGAATTTTCCAAGGTCGAGGCCATCTCTGTGAAAAGTTATTGATTTTTCAAATGCATGTGGTTGTTTTTAGTATTTTAATTCCAAAAATTAGCATGTTGTGAAATAAATTCTAGGAAAATTTGGTGATGTTCCTTATGACTAGAGAACCACTAGGAAAAATAGGACTTGAGTTAATTCACTCGAAATAACCCTAATTGGCTTAAACACCCAAAATAGACCTCTAATTAATTAGAGTTAACCATACATCAAATTGACTTGAAATCAATTCTCCACTGACCTTTAGGATCAGAGGAACCCACCATAAAAGTTTGAAGTCAATTGGACTTGGTTAGCCTCTACTAAATGGGTTGATTAAGCCATTTAGTCATTTTAAACTTTAAAAATTCATAACTTTCAAAATACCTTTCAAAAATTCACCAAATTGGTTTTGGAGCCTCTCTGATATCAGGGGAATTTAAGAAAATTAAAATTTCAATTTTCTAAAAAAGTTAATTTTTTAGTATTATTTTAATATTTTAATAATTAAAAAATAATAATAAATCACAAAAATAATAAAATTCACCAAAATGTCATATTTTGAAATTCTAATCACTTAGGAACAAACCCCATATTTTTCTTAGGTCTATTTAGATTGAGATATTAAATTTTAAAGCCTTAGGGTAATTTTAAAATTAAAAAATGTATTTTATAGCATTTTCACTAAAATAATTATAATAAATTAACGAAAAATCAGAAAATTGTAAAATTTGGTTCTCTGGAATCCTTGATATCAGAGAGAATTTTAAAAATTATAAAATTCATTTTTCAACTTATATTCTATTTTTAAATTAATTAATACTCCAGAACTTAAAATAATTTTAATAAATAAAATATAATTCAAAAAATCACAAAAATTGGTTCAAGTGGTCCTCTGGTCATTAGGAATATCCCGTAATTTTCTTAATGACAGAAACTTTCCCTTGGTCATATTATTAAATTTTCCTTGGAAATTCCTATTTTCCACCAAAAATAATTACATAAATAAATTAAATACAGAAAAATCACATTTTCTCCTCTCAATGTCTTTATTGGCATATGAGTGAAGTCACATAAAAATCTCAAGTTCATTTGAGCTCAATTTAGTGAGTTATGAAATTATTAAGCTTGAAGGGCAAAATGGTAATTAAAAATTTTTACCCTTGGATTAAAACTTTAGGTTTAATAAAATTAACAAGTAAAATATTTGATCTTAATCTGATTTGGATGATTGAAATTTAAATAATTAAAGGGTAGAAACCTACTAAACAATTTAAAAATAATTGAAATAAACCTTAATTAAATAATTGATTAAATTTGGAAGAATAATAAAAATTGGAATTATTAAAATAGGGATATTATTAGGAAGAGATTTATTCTTTAATCCAAAGATCCCTAAATTAATCATCCCAATAACATTTAATTCTTAATTAAAATGGTAATTCAAATTTAAAGTTTTAAAATGTTAAAAGACTTAATCATTTAAATTGAATTAAAGTTAAATTATTAAACTCTTTTTAAATTTTCAATTAAAATTAAAATTAAAAATAAAATAAAATTAAAAATTAAATTAAATCAAAATTAAATTAAAAAAATAATAAAACTAAATTAAATTAAATTGAATTAATAAAATAAATTAAATTAAATAATTAAATTAAATTAAATTAAGTTAAATAAATAAATTAAATTAAATTAAATTAAACTAAATTAAATTAAAAAATGTTAAATTAAATTAGATTAAATTAAAACAAATTAAATTAAATTAAATTAAATCAAATTAAATTAAATTAAATTAAATTAAATCAAATTAAATTAAATCAAGTTAAATTAAATTAAATTAATTCACATCGAGTTAAACTTAAATTGGATTAAATCGAAATTAAATTAAAATTAAAACTAAACTAAATTAAATTAAATTAAATTAAATCAAGTTAAATTAAATTGAATTAAATGACATCACCTAAGACATGAAGAATTCAAAATAAATCTAAAATAATTTGAACAACTATTCCAAACTTAAATCATTAATTTGAACTTAAATTTGAATCACAAATCATTAAATATCATTTTGCCCTTAGGAGCTTTTACTATTATAACTCTAAATGGAGTATCGAGTGAAATGTCACTTCACTCATAAGGATATTCAAACATCCTAATTCATCGAGCAAGAAATAAAACTTAACTTAAACACCCTGGATGATTAATTCACTTGCACGATAGAATTCATTTGGACTCGGGACAATTCTCGAAATATTGAAAAGATGTTTAAGATTCGTCTTAAACACTTCCTCAATATGATGGAATGTCCTTAAGAACAAATTGAGCTTAATTGTTCTTTGGTGAAGGAAATCATCCTTAAAACCAAAATTGAAGACCTAGACGTCATAGGAATGACTAGCTATAGGATTAGGATTTTGGTAGAAAACCATAACCTTTCCTTTAGCTTTACTCAGGAAATTGCTTATAAATGCTTAAATGCTTTAAATTGTATTTTAAGTGCAGCTTGGTATGACGGGAAGACCCTCCGGGTACGCTTTTATTTTATTGCAATTTATCTTCTTGCAATTCATTTACTCGTGTTGCACTTTACCTTTCTTGCATGATAAACAACGATTGCATGAAAACCTACACCTTTAGGACAGAAACCAAAAGCTGAAACCCATAACTAAATTAAAAGACACTACAAGATAAAATTCACCGCCACAACATTCAAAATATAAAATAACTCAAAATTTAATCACAAACAAAACAACAAAACTACAACTACAATTAAATTAAAACGTCTCATCGAATGATCGGGAATACCTCGGATGATGTAACCCACATGTTGCTAACTTCCCACGGTCTAAATGAAAGTGCGGAACTCATTTAGTTGAGTTTAGTAAATTCATCTGGACTAAGTGAATTTGATGAAAATAACAGTGTCGGGATGACGGAACCGTGGGATCTTAATCGGTTCTGTTTAATCAACTTTAAAATCTGTTTTAATTAAAACATTAAAGACACATGGAAATTAAGACTTTCTCTAAAACCAAACACTTCTCTCATCTCTTGATTTATCACCTTCTACAACTAAACCTCTGCAACAACAAGGAGCTCCGAGTATGGTGGGCGGCACGGCCATCGTCATCGGCAAAACTCGAGTCTACTTCAGTAAAACTTTCCTTAGAATTAAAATAACCAAGCCGTAGGACTTCGAGGTAGTTTGCCTAGTGCAACATAAATCCTCGATTCTTCGTTAGGCATTCGCATGATCATGTCGTGAAAATTAAGCCCTAACTCGGTCTTAGGACTTCGAGGTAGTCGTCCGATACGACATAAACCCTCACATCTTCGAGACTATTTGTATGATTTTATCATACAAATATAAGTCCTAATTAATTAAAATTGGCAAGATCAAAACATTAAATAAACATTAGGACCTTCTTAAATTCAAGCCAAACAAATAGGATAGTCGGGAAATTACCGAAGTTCGCTTCGAATCCGTGATTTCTCCTACCTTTCTTCCTTCGGATTCCCAAGATATAATGTTCTAAATTTGATCCATTCCTATTGAAATTCCAAAATTCAATCCCTTGAAAACTTAAACCTTGAAATTCTTGAAAGCGAAACTACTGATTATTATCGAGAGTTTTCTTAGGTGATTCTCGTCACTTAAGATGTAATTAACTATAGGGGCTTGCCCTTATAGGGAACTTTAAGAACCCGAGTAATATAAACCTCAGCTTAATTCATTTGTATTAAGCGGGGAACTCGTCGGCTTATAAAATTAGTTCGTAGACCAAACGGATGTCACAAATCTCATAGTTTATCTAATCGAGCCCCATCATCAAGCAATGTGTCTATTCTTCGGGATAGATACGCGGTTTGTGATGCGGTGCTCGTTTATATAAACTATTTGGGATGTGAGATCGGTTTGATTTCATATCTTAAAACTTTTAAACTTAAAATTATTTTCAAAATCAAATGTTATCTTTTAAACTATATTTAAAATATAAAAAAAACTCGTCGACAATTTACGTAGGCGACCCATTTTCAAAATAAAACACATAACCTAAAAATATGCCGACAAATTTACGCGACTCCGTGGGAATTAGTTCCTCTCTCCATTTTGATCAAATAGTTCTACTTTCAAAAATCGGTAGTGTATCCATGTCCCTAATGGATCAAACTACCCTTCTTTCCGTTGGAATACTATGTTCATTTCTACCTTGAATGGGTATAGCCAACATTCTCTCGGATTTAGGAGCCACTTGTTTAGACATCCCTAAACAGAGAGGTTCGAGATCCTTTTACCACATTTACGAGGTGGGGTGGACCCCGATAGGTGTTAGTTTAGGAGTGATCCTTCGAGTCGAGAAGTCTTGCATAAGACTTTCTTTTCCTTTCCAACTCTGAATCAGATTCATTACCTTCTCTACACCTTTGAACATTCCGTTCTAAATAAACAAACCCTCTAATGAATGACTCTTTTAACAAATATACATGAACGAGAATGTGTTCGGACTCTTTTCGATTCCTTTCTTTTCGTCCTGATGAGAAGAAGCATAACTTGGGACTGACAATCAGAATCTACCTCGCAGAAATGGAAGCCCCAAAACTGATTTTCTCCTTCACCAATGGACTCGGACTTCGTCGTTTACAAGGATGAGTTGCCCGACAATGGGATCATCCGGTTTGGACAAGGATTCGAAAACACAAATGTCAAGATCGGCGACGTTACCCTTTTCGCACCGATGGACAAAGTGTCGAAGCTGAGAAACCCATGATTGAGTTCAACCTTAAATCAACTCAAGAATTTCCTCCTCTGCAAAGGGTTCCAGCTGAGAGGAGTACCGCTGTCCATAGGAGGACCGTTATCTCTACCCCCAGCTGGTCTAGTCGTCTCTCGCACCTACCCCGGCTCCCGCCGAGCCGAAGGGGAAGGAAGTTCGAATTTGTAACGAGCATGTTACCGTGGAGGGTACGGATTTCCGTGCAAGACCTTCGTTTTTGAAATTGGGTCCGGCTCGAGGGTTCCACCCCAACACGGACTCGGAAGAGAAACGGAGGCGGGAAGATTGCCAAGAAGGCCGGAGGCTGCTGAAGTCGCTTTCCTAGAAGAAATTCTCGAGTACACACCATTACTCGAATACATACCATTGTACGAGTATACACCCCTTTTAGAAGGAGTAGATTCCATCCCCTTTCCGCCGCGGTGACGAGGAAAATGTCCGCAGGATTGCTCTACGTTACCTCGACCCGCATATTACAACGACAACGAAAGAAAGAGGGCTAGGGTTACACCACTTGCCCGACTACGGACTATGATTGAGAAGTTAGCGAAGAAGGAAAGATGCCCGTGTCGGAGATTTTAAGAAGGATAGGGCGGGTGCCGGCCAAATCTCGTCTTGGGCCGCGAGTAGAATCTGCTATCGCTGCAGAAGAGCCAAATAAGAAGATGAAGGCTAGTCCACCTGTTGTTGTTTCAGGTTTACAGATCAGGGAGGATACCACCTTCCGACGATTCGGTTGACGGACCATCCGGTCCTAGGCCTTCGCTGCTAGAAGGATGGTATGGCGTCCCACTACCGACCGATTAAGACCGAAACAACGACCGGAAAAGGAAAGTCTCGTCGGGAGACTTGAGTCCGAAGAAAGTGCTACCGCGATAAAGGGGACTCATGAGAAGGAAACCCGACGATTATCACATGACAACTGCAAGGATGTACGAAAAGACCTCTAGAAGATGCTATGGAAAAGTTAAGAACTGATATTCGGCGACTAGCAAGGGAAAGAGAGGAGAAATTAAGAGATGAAGTTGACTCGTCAGAGTTCATGGATGATGAGTATGCAGAAATTAACATGGTAGAAACACGAGCTTCGTCGGCTTCACAAGGTGCTCCTGCGGCCGCGAAGAGAAGAGCCGGAAGTAATGAGGAGGCAGCTTCAAGAGAAAGATGATACGATCGCCCAGATGGCGAAAAGGATGAAAGAGATGGCTGTAGCCCTAGCCACTCTCCAGAGTCAAGTTCAACCCTAAAGGGAAACACCCCCGGAAGTCATTCACATTGTAGACGGAGGAAAGGATGTTACATCCGTCAACGGGGATGATCAATTAAAGAAGGATGCAACACAAAGCATGATTCCAGAAAAGGATATCAAGAGCTTGGTGGAACAGCAGGTGCGAGAAGCCTTGGCACAATCAAAGAGCGGAACATCCATTCGGACGGGTAGACCTTACCCGGAAGAATTCGACGACCATTCGATATCCGAAAGGCTTTGTACCACCTGTGTTCAAGACCTTTGATGGAACCGGAAACCCTCGGCAGCATGTTGCACATTTTCGTGCCAGTTGTTGCAATGCCGGCGGAAGTGATGCTTTACTCTTTCGACAATTTGTCAGCAGCCTGTCAGGGATCGCCTTTGATTGGTATGCGGAATTACCAAACGGTTCGGTGAAGACATTTTCAGAATTAGAGAACCTCTTCATCAAGCGATTTGCCGGAGCTCAGCACCACATCACTATAGGTGATTTAGTGGTAGAGAAGCGAAGCCGAATGAAACCTTGGTGGACTACATACTTCGATGGAGGAACCTAAGTATGAAGTGTGAGCCACGATTACTAAGAACGAGCATGCGATCGGCATTTTACTAAAAAGCATCCATGGCCCGATAGCACTTCTCCTCGAGGGATTTACTATTAAGACTTTCGAGAAGTTGTTAAGCGAGGCCGGAAGCTTGCAAGAGGAGGCGAAGCAATTAAGTTTCACCGATAAAACGAACAAACGAAGCCCGTGAAAACTTTTGAAAAGAAGTCCGGGATCGTCGTAGCGATCGATAAAGGCAAGCAACCGATACAAATATCGTCGAACGACCGCAACGAACCTCGACGAGATTACCAAGCAATCCCGAGCCCGGTTATCGGTCATCTCGACGGTATGAACAACCGCCCCATCCACAACGTACGCTGAGGGAGCTTCGAGCGGGGAGTATCCGTTCAAGAATGAGGCGAGTGCCGAAAATGTTCCGCGATCCGATGAAGACTCCAGATTTCTAGCTGCCAGAGCCTAAAAGACCGAAGAAGTCGACAAGAGAGGTGATCCCGACTTTTGCCCTTACCACCGGATGCTTGGGCACAAAATAGAGGATTGTATTACCTTCGAGAGTTGGCTCGACGACAATCTTCGGAAAGGGAATATAACGATCCCGAAAGAATACATGAAGGAACCCCGAAAGGAGGTTCCGTCGATGTTATCTCGACGGATTTCATTGTTCCGATAGATCCCTATGCGACTGATGATGGATGGACTACCGCTTGGACAAAGTCTTCGAAGAAGATTTTAGATCACATCCGAACCGCTTCGGTGCGAGCTTCAATTCAAAGTTCGAAAGCTGTCAAGTCGGCGCTATCACTTGCGATAGAAGAACCACCTCGACAAGAAACAATTGAAGAAAAGAAGAAAACTGACAAAGAAGAGAAGACCGAGGCACCTAAGGCTAGACTAGGGGCTGCTTATTCTAGGATAGTTGTTTCCGATTCGGGGGAGAAATCTCTCGAACCTCTGACTCTGTATGATTATTCGCTACGCCGGTGAGATCTTATAATGATGAGGGTTATGGCGTTGGCTACGTTTTGATCGTTTCTAACGATTACGTAACTAGCGACAATCAACCTAATCCGGACATCGATTCCGATACAAGTAACAATTCTCAAATCATACACAATCTCGACGATCACAATGAAGAAGAAGACATCCACCAGGGAGGCTACTGAAGTTCAACAAGCAATGAATCTATTTGTGAGTTTCGAGGAGCTCCAGTCACAATAGAGTTAGAGCCTTCGGACTCCGAAGCTAATCCGAAGAATCCGTCATTCCAATTCGAAAGAGACATCGACGAACTCAATACTAGATTCAGAAGAAATCACGAAGTCGACTTAATAAGTGGAAGAGTTCTACCTCCGAGAATGGGTCCAAAGGACAAAGGAAAGCGAGTGGTTGTTCGGGAAGAACCAACCTCGGCGGAAGAAATACCCATTCGAGAAGAAAACGAGGCACATGAAAACAAGGTGGATTACAACGTGCTAGCCCATCTTAGGAAACTACCGACCAAGCGACCATCTACGACGCTCTCATCTTATCGAAAGGAGATGAGAGAAGCTCCGATCGAGGCCTTACTCGATCCGGAGATTTGCTTAGCTCGAATGGCCGGAGAGTCCTTAGATGAGGTTTGCTCGTTAAAGGAACGACGAGGTGTTACCTTCACGGACAATGATCTATTACTTGGGACGACGAGACCACAACCGACCATTGTACATTTCGATTACTAATTGGGAAGTTTACACTCTCCGCAGTATTGGTGGATCCAGGAGCATCAATCAATATAATGAATCTTCGAACGCTAGCATACTTGGAAATTGATGCTCGCGAGCTCGAGGCGGACAAAATGTTATTAAGAGGATTCAACCAGAAAGGAGAAAGAGCCCTCGGATCAATAACACTGCTAATGAAGACCGGTGACTTAGCAAAGACAACCGCAAAATTTCACATAATTGATTCGAAACGTCGTTCAACGCTCTCTTGGGCCGACCATGGATACATGAAAACGAGGATGGTACCATCATCTCTACATCAATGCATTAAATATTACGATGGAGGGGAACGATGTATTAAAGGTGACTTACAACCGTTCTCCGTACATGAAATCGGAATCCATGAAGATGCGGCTTATTATGCACCTCCGAAGAAAACAATCTTCTCCGGAGATACCATAACAAATGAAGCAAAGGAAATTTGGGACAACGAAGAACACTGAAATTCTAGTCCAACGGTCACTCACCACTCCCTTACGGCGAGATGGTGAAGGTTTCTCCACAACTCGCATCCGAGGTCGAGGCCGGGGACGAGGTCGTGGCGAGACGTTAGGACGATTGGACGGAGGAAACCGACCATCAATGTCGATTGGGAAGACAGTTACGAAGAAGAAAGAGAAATCAAACAAGAAGCGACGACAATAAGTCGGAAGAAACCGCAATTCGGAATCCCTCTCGAAGAAGAAAGAAACGAAGAATATAAATCGATGTACGAGAAGATTAACCACTATGTACATACTTATGACCCTGACCCCGATCCATTCTAATAAGATCGAGGGTATGGAGGTCAAAGAGGTACGTAGCGGTGGTGCAAAGCCCATCAAATTCTACCGTGGTGCTCCTTCCTCCAAAACTGAGAATAATGTACAATTTGAAGATGCTACTTCATCAGAATTAATGGAATTGCCTTTTGAGTGGTACTCTCCCTGTGTTCAAAATTTAATTCAGCGAGGTTTCTTACCTCGACAATGGACAAAGGTTCGATCACAACATTTTGAAAATTTATGGAATAACTCCGGTCGTCCACCCAATTCAAAACATGGTCTCGGATTCGGCACAGTAGGATCAGTTGACGATACTGAATTTTGCATGGTTGTCACCTGCGAGTCTAATGAAAACTGCATGGAAACTACAGAGGAACTCGAAGATTTACAAATTGGAAACGCTCCACCGAATTCGAAGAAGAGATCAAATCTACGATAGATGAGTTAACGGAAGTTAACTTAGGTACTAGCGAAGAACCTAGACCTACCTTTGTTAGCTCCTTACTCGATAAAGAAGACTCCGAACAAATAATCAAGTTATTAATGGAATTTAAAGATCTGTTTTGCTTGGAGCTACGATGAGATGCCAGATTTAGCTCCGAGAGGTCGCGAGTCCATAAGCTAGGAGTGGATCCTCGCTACGTTCCGGTCGGACAAGGTCCCGGAAGAATGCGTCTAGAAATCGAAAAACAAGTCATAGCTGAAGTTAAAAAGCTAATAGACGCTAAATTTGTCCGTGAAGAACAATACCCGACTTGGTTAGCCAATGTGGTACCGGTCGAGGAAGAAGAATGGTCGGATCGGAATTTGTGTGGATTTCGGAGATTTAAACAAGGCATGTCCAAAAGATGAATTTCCTCTACCGATCCCACAATTAATGATCGACATCGCTTCGACACATGAGATATTCTCGTTCATGGATGGATCTTCGGGATACAACCGGATAAAGATGGCTCCGAGAAGATGAAAAACTTACGGCATTCGGAACGCCGATCGGAGTATATTGCTACACGGTGATGCCATTCGGATCGAAGAACGCGAGGAGCAACCTACCGGAGAGCGATGACAAGAATTTTTGATGATCTCATCCACAATCAAGTCGAATGCTACGTGGATGATGTGGTCATCGAAAGCAAAGTAAAGGAAAACCACTGTATGATTTGAGAATTGTTTTCGAACGATTAAGACAATTTAACCTTAAGATGAATCCCTTAAAATGCGCCTTCGGCGTCACCTCCGGAAATTCTTAGGATTCGTTGTCCGGCATCGTGGAATTGAAATCGACCGGAAAAGATTAAAGCTATCTTAGAAATGCCGCCTCCCAAAACCTTAAAACAACTACGATCTTTTCAAGGGAAGTCGGCATATCTTCGACGCTTTATCTCGAAACTTGTCGAGTAGGTGTCGGCCTTTCTCGGCACTTGTTAAAAAGGATGCCAAATTTATTTGGGAAGAGAAATGCCGGAGTGCCTTCGAGGACATTAAACAATATTTAATGACACCTCCTCGTCTTAGCAGCCCCGGTCTCGGGTAGACCGCTGATACTTTATACCGCGGCTTTAGACGACTCACTCGGAGCGCTGTTAGCCGAGGTCAATGATGAGGGTAAAGAAAATGCTCTTTACTACCTAAGCCGTCGTTTACTTCCGACGGAAATAAGGTATCCCGCAATTGAAAAGCACTCTGTTTAGCCACGATCTTCGCCGCTCGAAAGCTCGGGCATTACATGCTTTCTCATAAGGTCGACCCGATTTCGAAATTTAATCCATTGCGATACTTGATGACCCGTCCAACGCTTTCGGCAGACTTGCCGGATGGTCGATGATATTATTGCAATTCGATATAACTTTCGTGCCTCTTCGTGCCGTAAAGGGACAAGTCTTAGCGGACTTCCTCACGGCACACCCTTTGCGGCGGAATCTCCTCTTAATGACGATTTGCCGGATGAACAAATAATGAACCTAGAAGACCATGATGATCGATGTTGGGAATTATATTTCGACGGAGCATCTTCGACACACAAAGACGAAGAATCGCAAGTGATAGTGCACGGTAAGGCGGGGATCGGACTAATCTTTATAACACGGAGCGGGGAATGTTAAGATACTCCTACCACTTAACGGAGCCGTGTACAAATAACGAAGTAGAATATGAAGCCCTCATAACGAGATTCGGAATTAACTATTCAAATGGGTATAACGAGACATCGACATCTACGGGGATTCGCAACTAATCATTCAACGGATCGTCGGACAATACATAATTTTAAAACCAAGACTCGAGCAATACTTCCAGTATGCCATACAGCTGTTGGAACAGATTCCGAATGTGACAATCTACAAAATTCCCAGAAAAGAGAACGCTTTAGCGGATGCGTTAGCCCGTCTCGCAAAAGAATTTTCCTGTTTGCAAGATGAATCAGTGGAAGTGTCGGTTCGCGGACGTCAGGTCCTATCACAGCTCGACATAGACACAATACACAAATCGGAAAAGGAAAAAGGATCGATTGCAACGAGTGACGAAAAACACGGAAGATTGGCGACGACCATTAATAGACTACCCGCAAACGGGAAAACTACCGGACGATAGGTCGTTAGCCCATCGGATCAAGAAAAGAACTCTGTCCTACACATTAATAAACAATACATTATACAGAAGGTCTTTTGATCAGATGTGGCTAAGATGCCTAAGTGGGTCCGAGGCTCGTGAAATCGTTAAAGAGGTGCATTCAGGACTCTGTGGCGCTCACCAGTCGGGTCCGAAGATGAAAATGAAAATTAAAAGACTAGGATACTACGGCCCTCGATGATGACCGATCGCATGAAAATCGCCGAGAGCCGTCACCAATGCCAAGTACACGGAGTGGTTCTACACCAACCTCCAAATGTGCTACATCCGACAATTGCGTCGTGGCCGTTTGAATGTTGGGGCACAGATATAGTGGGTCCGATAGAACCACCATCTTCAAAAGGACATCGTTTCATTCTTGCGGCTACAGATTACTTTTCTAAGTGGGCGAGAGCGAGTTCCACTCGGAGAAGTGAAAGCACATCACGTGCTACAATTTTTCAAGAACCAAGTTGTCTACCGTTTCAGAGTACCACGCAGGATCATCTCAGATAATGGGTCAGCATTCAGAAGCACACAAATCAACAATTTTGTCAGGAGACACGGAATCGTCTGGCGATATTCAACAATTTACTACCCAAGAGCAAACGGCCTGGTCGAGGCTTTTAATAAAACTCTCGTTCAAATTTTAAAGAAGACTTTGGATGATAATAAGAGAAATTGGCACGAGAAGTTATTAGAAGCCTTATGGGCCTACGGACAACCTTCGAACTCCTACTCGAAGCTACGCCTTACGCTCGGTGTATGGGTCCGAGGCGAGTGTTACCCTTAGAGGTCCGAAGCTTCCTTCACTCGGAATTGCGATTGCAAACAAGATCACGACGAGAAGAGAGTGCCAAATTGCGACTAGAGGAATTAGAGAGCCCGGAAGGGAAAAGACTTGCAGCGCGATGAGAATTTAGAACTATACCAAGCTAAGATGGTTCGAGCCCATGATAGACGGGTCCGCCCGAGAACCTTGAAAGTTGGTGACTTAGTTCTCGTTCTCGAAAGACCTATCCTTGCACACCGCAAGATAGGAGGAAAATTTGAACCCACTTGGGAGGGACCGTTTGTAGTTGAGGCGATCTACTCGGGATGCTCCTACCGGCTAGTGAATTGCCGAGGAGAACGACATATGCTTCCGATCGATGGACGATACTTGAAGAAGTATTACGCTACTCGATGTTTCGAAAGAATGAATTTTTCATCCCTAAAAGCACGGGTGAAGTAATTACTTATGACTGGGTCCGAACCCAAAATAATAAAAATGTACTAAGATAAATAAAATCATGATAATAAAGTTTTCTCTCTTCCAAATCAAAATCTCTTCCCTGATCTTTTCCTACTTCATTCCTGTTAAATTGAAAAATACAAAAATAATAAAAAATTTTGTCTTTAATAAACATTTTCTTAATGTTCTTGTTCTTAGTACGACCCACTAATCCTTTTCCTTGTCTTTTCGCGAGGAAATGTCGAGCGGGCGGTTGGTCCTGAACTTTAGAAATGGCGTAAGCCTTGCACTCGACGAAAAGAGGGTGAAAGATGGAGCGATAATAGAGATTGACTCGGACTTCGCACCGGCGGGCTCGCAATACGAGGAAAGTGGCCGGGTCCCGGTTGACCGAGAGGAGCCGCCGGTCCGGACGGTGATGAAAGTGGGTGGCCCAAGCCACCAATCCAGACGATAAGAAAAGAAAAACAAACACCGAAGAGGACAAGAGAATCAAATCCGTAGTTGCTACGGCGAGAGGGCGAGCTTGTCGGCGCCGTGCCGACGAAACTCGGGAAGTACGAAGAGCTACTCTCACAGCAACTCAACGAAGAAATAAAAATCATCGTATCCGCAAGATGTTAACTAAATTAGCGGCGGACCGGCGCGACGAGGCAATTGCTTACTACCGGTGCATATACTTCGAGGATACCGGTTCGCCATGAACCCGAAGGAAGGAGGCCGGCTCCGAGGATGACGAAGAAACCGAGAAATCTCGAGAAGAACGAAAGAAAGAAGGCTACTACGCCACCGGATGAGGTCACCGGTAATGCATGACCTTGTTGCGAAGCAACCCGGAGGATGTCCCGACGGACATCATCCCCGAGGAGCCGAGGTATGCGGGAGAACGTGAAGGGATTGAGCCATATATCCCACGAGTACGTCACCGAGCCTCGCCATTTGCAAATTATACCGAATACGAGCTTGAAAGAATGCGGAAGGTCGAGAAGAAAACTTTCGAATACTTCGAGAGAATCAGAGGCATGAGGATCAATATACTAGAAGGCCTCGAGCTACATACAGACGTGTTCTCAGAATACGAGCAACAACAAATCGTGGACTGCATCCGGGATTTGAAAAGAATGGGTCGAGCGAGTCGCTTAAGAGAAAACACTTACTCGGAAGCCCGGAGATGGATGCCGGGGAAGGGGAGAATTACAATACAGATGTGGATGTTGTTACAACTTCGCGAGAAGACGGAAGGGAAACCCACCGGGGATACTCCGTCATGGCCGGGTGGATCCAATGCCATTAGTCATTAAAAGGATGGTAAAAAGAATGATAACATGGAGGGTACTGCCAGCAGATTGCATACCCAACAGTTGCATCATTAATATTTACAAGAAGGGTGACTGCATACCCCCGCACATAGATCACCACGACTTTGTTAGACCTTTCTGCACAGTTTCTTTTCTGAATGAGTGTAATATCATGTTCGGATCCGACCTCCGGATAGCGAGCCCGGAGTGAGTTCCGAGGGCCGGTAAAGATACCATTGCCGATAGGTTCCGTCATGATACTGAAGGGCAACGGAGCAGATGTCGCTAAACATTGCATACCGGGAGTACCAGTGAAGCGGATCGCAGTTACTTTCAGAAGGATGGACGACTGGAAAGCACCGTACCACTTCCAGCCAGACCGGAGCTAGAGAGCCTCCGACCTTACGAGCTGTGAGTTACATGGAAAATATCACACCTCCAACGTACATCCATACGGCATCCTTGCCGAGGATGGCTTGGAAGGTGATGTTATTGACCATGTACCTCACTATTCAGACATGGATTTTTGACAGATGCCTTTTTGGATAGATCGACAAAGATCATACATAGTCCGTTTTGAGTCTATATGGATTGTATGATATGTATTCCGGATCAAATTGTATGATGTATCTTCGGCATGATTGGAATGAAAGTGACCATGTCACAATTTTGGCCTTCACCTCTTTTGTGCAAATTGACTAGGAAACGCCATTAAAAGTTAAATGAACTTCGAACAAAGAACGAAAAAGAAACAAAAAGAATAAAAGAAAACTTTCCTTAATATATATAAAATATATATATATATATATATATAATATATAAATGATGAACGCCAAATTCACATGGACATTAAATGAACGATAAAATAAATTTGGATCGTTAAAGGACAAACAAAATGAACACAAATTTTAAATCAAATTCAAAATCAATTTTTCCGGATTCCAAATCAAATCTCAATTAAATTCAAACTCAACCTTCCAGATCCGAAATCCGATCCATTCTACTCTCTCCTTGTCTAGGATGGAAACGGTCGATTCCATTGATACGGAGCCACGAGATTTTCGATTCGGATCTAGTGGCGAGGAATTGTATCCAATCCAAACCAAGCAACTTTCAATCAACTCTTTTGAATGGGATATGTAGCATCTACATATTCCCTCCTAATCTATTTCCTTCCATGAAAGCCTTTTACAACTTTCATGAAATTCTCGAAACACCAAAATTCCACACTCTTCGAATCGAACACTCTTATCGAAATCTTTGCATAAAATCGAGTCTATCACATACACAAATCAAATTCTTGAGGTTGAGGATTTTATATCCAATACCGCATTTGCTTTAGGATTCTTTCCTATTGCACTTCGAAATACATCAAAATCAAATTCTTGAGGTTGAGGATTTTATATCCAATACCGCACTGCTTTAGGATTCTTTCCCTATTGCACTGAAATACATCAAAATCAAATTCTTGAGGTTGAGGATTTTATATCCAATACTGCACTGCTTTAGGATTCTTTCCCTATTGCACTGAAATACATCAAAATCAAATTCTTGAGGTTGAGGATTTTACATCCGATACCGCACTGCTTTAGGATTCTTTCCCTATTGCACTGAAATACATCAAAATCAAATTTTTGGGGTTGAGGATTTCACATCCAATACCGCATTGCTTTAGATTCTCTTCCTATTGCAATGAAGCACACCAAATCGAGCTCTTGAGGTTGAGGATTTTACATCCAATACCACATTGCTCTGAGATCTCTCCTCATTATAATGATTCAATCCAATCAATTCAATTTTCTTTTGAGGTTGAGGATGTTACATCTAAAACCACAAAATTTCAATTTTCATTTCAAATCAAATCCCTTCATAATTAATCTTAACAAAACTTCAATCTAAATGAAAACTCAAAATCTAAACTTACACATCAGAACTTAAACCAAAACAAACTGAAATCTAAATTGAAATTCCCCCAGATCATGTGATTTGGGATTCACCTCCTTTTCCTTGCCCCAGCGAGAGTTCAGGGATCTCCAGTCTCAGAGATATACTTGACACTCCCCAGCGGAAACTCTTCTACTTCGTCCTAAGTTTGTTACTTGGACATTTGTGTTGGTTTTGTTGATCTTTTCGGTCAACGCCAATACGTGCGGTGTGCTCGGTTAGCACACCACACCTATTGGGGGTCCATTTGTTGACCTCATTTTTGATGAGGTCTTCTCTTCTTCTCTTTAGTACTTAGGATCTAGCCTTAGGCTTTTCCTTTGACTATCCTAGAGGATTAGAATTGGGACCCACCACTTAGAAATTCAAACCACTTCTTAACTCCCTGCAAACTCCACAAAATTGATTGAAGACCCCTAATCACCTAGAGGGTTGACATTAAATGTGGAAGTTTAAAGGATGAGTTCCTATAGGATTCTTTGGCCTTAGGATTGTCCTGGGTGGCCTGGTCTGGTGAAGGGCTGACTTACACACACATTACACCTATACACTACACTTTCACACACCTCCTAAAACCACACCCATACCTAACTTGACCTCCTGACTCATGTAGGTGATTCACATGGATGGTCCTT
>JAKZJZ010001977.1:0-21984 GCA_022702705.1 Papilionanthe hookeriana x Papilionanthe teres
CATGTCGAAAGGTCTTATATCCATTAACAAGAAAGAAAATGGACGCCATATTCCATTAAAGGAGGTCTTATACCATTTCTTCGAAATGTTAAATGTCGATATTGTTGGTTTTGGAAAGGAACGCTAGAAGACTGATATCCTTTTCCAAAGAAGTGCTAAAGGAAAGCCATAATTCCGTGTCAGGAAGGTCATATTTCCAGTAGCAAGAAAAAAAAAAGGATGTCATATTCCATTAAAGGAGGTCTTATACCATTTCTACGAAATGGCAAATGTCGATTTTGTCGATTTTGGGAAGGAATGCCTGGAGACTTATATCCAATCCCAAAAAAAGTGACTAAAGGAATACCATTGCTCCATGTCATGATGGTCTTACATCCCATAGTGGAAGAGAATGTGTAGAGAAACACATAGAGTTGACTGAATTATTTTGAATTATTAATGTTTTTTGGGCTTAAGTCTCCCAAAGGAAGTTACTTTTGCCAATATTTGTCATTTTAGTTTGTGAGAGGTTTGAGAATTAATTTTATGTCATTTCATGAGGTTGGGCTTGATGTCATTTTTGTGTTTGTCATTTGTTCCCCAGTTTATAAAACAAGTCATTCATTTTTATTTATGTCACATAATTTTTTTATTTTAATATCGCCCGTTGATTGGGGGTGTTATTATTTCTCTTTGGCAATCGATCGGCTGGTAACATCCCCTGAATATGTCTTTTAACAACATATGGACCCTCCCATGTTGGTTCGAATTTCTCGCCTATTTTACGATGAGCAAGCATAGATCTTCGGAGTGTCAAGACTAGGTTTCCAATTTGGAACGTTTTAGGAAGAACTGATTTATCATGGGCCCGCACCATGTTTATCTGGTAAAATCCCATATATTTTTGAGCTTGTAAGCATTTTTTTAATAAACTGTCGAGCTCTTCATGTTCATATTTTGCATTTTCTTTTTATATTATTTTGTTTGCTAGTGCCATTTAGAGTGAAGGTCGTTGTACTTCAAGTGGGAACACAATTTTGTACCCGTATACCAAAAGTAAATGGTGTCAACCGTATCAGTACGTGGTACGGTGGCCCATAAGGCTTCCGTTAATAGCTTGTGTCATTGTCTTGGACTCCTGGTTGTCATTTTCTTTATCACCGGCTTTGTCAAGATTGTTCAATTTGTCTTTGAGAATTCATTTTGAATTGAGATTGGAGTTGGATCTTCTAACTGTTGGAAGATATGACTTCAAGGTAGAATTTCCATTAATTTCTAATAAGATAGCTCTTTTACCTTAACTCCCCCTTTTTCGGTCTAGGCAAATTCCAAAATTTTGATGTCATCAAAATATTTTTTTTTTATTTTCTAAAGATATTTCTGAGCCAATTAATAGCCGACCAAAAGACAAGATCACTTAATTTTCTCCTGAATATAATATCGAAAGAATTTTCTTAAGACCTTTTTTCAAATATTATCAATTAAAGGAGAATTTGGACACCAATTTTTGATTTCATGCTCACCTCAAGCTTCTTCTCAGAGAATTACTATATCTGGTGGAGCATATTTTAAGAATTTTGAATGTTTAAATTCAAACACCAATTTTTTATTTAATTCTCACCTCAAGCTTCTTCTCAGAGAATCACTATATTTGGTGGAACATATTTTAAGGATTTTGAATGTCCAAACTTCCCTAATTAATAATTCTTAAATATTTCTTAATACAAATTCTGGGATATTATAGCTCGTTCAAAAGCGAAGACCTAATCAAATGCAAAATATTAATAAGCTCGTGATATCCCGGGTCATTTACTCGTATTTCGATCACATTATTTTATTTTTAAATTTATTTAGGACCTAGTCCGATGATTAAGGTAAAGGACCCAGTTATTAATGAATTAATTTCATTTCTTCCTGAAATCATAGGTTATTTTGCCAAAATGCTAAAATTTTTGTCTTGGACTACTCCTTTCTGGATTTTCTTTCTGCTAATGATTGTTTGATGTCGGTCCTTATCTTAGCAAAAATTTCATTATCTTTCAAAAGTACTTTAGTATGTATTGCTAGATGGAGTCTTATTCTAGCTTTTGTAATGGCAGTGTTTGTTATTTTAGGCTCCACACCAAGCTTAGTCGGATCCTGAGTTGTCGCAGCTTGTTGATTTCCTAAATGAGACTTGTCAAGATGCCTAGGTAAGTTAGCCTTCCTTTGTTCAAGAAGTCCTCTTTTCATTAATAGGGGAGACTGCACATCCCATCTTGTCCAAAACTTGTGAGATTGAATATCATTCTTTTTGTGCAATTCTACAAAATAGACTACTTGAGCTGACAGACAATTCTTCATTTTTAAGTGGGAAGAAGGCTCTTTCCATTATATTCGGTAGATGTCAAGAATAATTTATTTCTTTTTAGGAGGTAAGCATTCCCAAAAATACACTACTCTGATTCAAAGGTTTTAACTTTATTTATTGTTTTGATTTCGTCCTTCTTCTTTTTTTTCTTAGGGCAGAGTGATTTCTATTTCTCCGATGAGTGCAGGTCGACTGGCCAGTCTTAGAACTGGACCCAACCTTGAACATGGATGATAGTGAAACATCGTCATAGATTTAGGTTCAATATGGATTGAACCTAAGGGTTTGAAATGGTTCTAAGTCCAATGTAGATAGGACTTAAAATTAGTTTAGGATAGATCCCAAGAAGTTGAAAGGTTCTAAGTCTAATGTGGGTAGGACTTAAGGTTGATTTAGATCCAATGTAAGTAGAATTTAAAATTGGTTTAGGTTTAAAATGAATCAAACCTAAAGTTTGATATGATGATAAGTCTAATGTATTTGATCCAACATAAGTAGGATCTAAAGTTGGTTTAGGTTTTTAATATGAATTGAACCTAAGGTTTGAAATTATTCTAAGTCCAATGTAGGTAGAACTTAAGATTAATTTAGGTTTTAAAGGTTTGATTTGATTTAAGTTCAAGTTGGGTTAAACCTAAGAGTTTGATTTGATTTAGGTTCAAGTTAGGTTGAACCTAAGAGTTTGATTTGATTTAGGTTCAAGTTGGGTTGAACCTAAGAGTTTGATTTGATTTAAAGTTTAATTAAACCTAACATGGGTAAGGTTTAATTAGCTTTATTAGGTCCAGTTAGAGTTAGACCTAATTGGGTTTTAAGCTGAATTAAGTCTAATGTAAGTAAGGCCTAAGGAGATTAATTAGGTCTAATTAGGTTTAGACCTAATTAGGGTTTAGGTTTACTTAAGCCTAATGTAAGTAAGGCTTAAGAAGATTAATTATGTCTAATTAAGGTTAGACTTATTTAGGTTTTAGATTTGGTTTGGGTTCAATGTGTTGAACCCAAGGAATTTAGATTTGACTTAAGTTCATTTAGTGTAACCTAAGGTTTAACTCGGTGTAGGTTGACTTAGATTCAAATTAGGTTGAACCTAAGGTTTAGGTAGGCTTAGGTTCACTTTGGGTTGAGCCTTAAGTTTATGTTGAGTTAGATTCAATTCTGGTTGAATCTAAAGTTTATGTTGAGTTAGATTCAATTTAGGTTGAATCTAAAGTTTATGATTAGTTAGATACAATTTAGGTTGAATCTAAAGTTCTGGTTAACTTGGGTTCAATTTAGGTTGGACCTAAGTTATAAGTTTGACTTAAGTTCAATGTTGGTTGATCGTAAAACTTGGTTAACTTGGGCTCAAGTTAGGTTGGTTTGATTTAGGTTCAATGTATGTTGAACCTAAGGTTTGTTTAACTTGGGTTCAAGTTAGGTTGAACCTAAACTTAAGTTTGATTTAGGTTCAATGTATGTTGAACCTAAAGTTTGGTTAGGTTCAATTTGGGTTGAACCTGAAGTTTGGTTGAGTTAGGTTCAGTGTAGGTTGAACCTAGCATTTTGGTTAGGTTCAATGTAGGTTGAACCTAAGGTTAGGTTAAGTTAGGTTCAATGCAAGTTGAACCTAGAGGTTTTGTTAACTTGGGTTCAAGTTGAGTATAACCTGAGTTATAGTTTTGATTTAATTTTAACTAAAGATAGACTTAATTATGGTTTAAGGTTACTTAAAACTAATTTATTTAAGGTTTAAGGATTAATTAAGTCTAATTAGGGTTAGACTTAATTAGGGTTTAGAGTTGTTTAAGCCTAATGTAAGGCTTAAAGGTTAATTAAGTCAAATTACGTTTATACTTAATTAGGATTTAATGTTTTTTATGCCTAATGTAAGTAAGGCTTAAAGGTTAATTAAGTCTAATTAGGGTTAGAAGTAATTAGAATTTAAGGTTGTTTAAGCCTAATGAAAGTAAGGCTTAAAGGTTGGTTAAGTCTAATTACGTTTAGACTTAATTAGGATTTAAGGTTGTCTAAGCCTAATGTAAGTAAGGCTTAAAGATTAGATAAGTCTAGTTATGTTTAAACTTAATTTGGATTTAAGGTTGTTTAAGCCTAATGTATGTAAGCCTTAAATGTTAATTAAGTCTAATTAGGGTTAGACTTAATTGGAATTTAAGGTTATTGAAGCCTAATGTAATTAAGGCTTAAAGGTTAATTAAGTCTAATTAGGGTTATATTTAATTAGGAGAGTAGATGTTTTAAATACAACTTATGTTAAGAAAGGCAGAGGTAGACCTAGGAAAACTTGGGCTTATTGCATAAAAAATGATCTTAATTTATTAGAATTAAACAAAAATTTGACACTAAATAGGATGCAATGGAGAAAAAGGATTCATGTAGCCGACCCCACTTAGTGGGATTAAGGCTTTGTTGTTGTTGTTGTAGGGTTATATTTAATTAGGATTTAAGGTTCTTAAGCCTAATGTAAGTAAGGCTTAAAGGTTAATTAAGTCTAATTAGGGTTAGACTTAATTAGGATTTAAGGTTATTTAAGCCTAATGTAATTAAAGCTTAAAGGTTAATTAAGTCTAATTAGGGTTAGACTTAATTAGGATTTAAGGTTGTTTAAGCCTATTGTAAGTAAGGCTTAAAGGTTAATCAAGTCTAATTAGGTTAGATTTAATTAGGATTTAAGGTTGTTTAAGCCTAATGTAAGTAAGGCTTAAAGGTTAATTAAGTCTAGTTAGGGTTGCCCAATGAAAGTAAGGCTTAAAAATTAATTAAGTCTAAATAGGGTTAGACTTAATTAGGATTTAAGGTTGTTTAAGCCTAATGTAAGTAAGGCTTAAAGATTAATTAAGTCTAAATAGGGTTAGACTTAATTAGGATTTAAGGTTGTTTACGCCTAATGTAAGTAAGGCTTAAAGGTTAATTAAGTCTATTAGGGTTAGACTTAATTATGAATTATTAAGTTAAACTTAATGTAATTAGGATCTAACTTGTTTTAATTATGTCTAATTGGTGTCTTAGACCTAATTGGGGTTTATTAAGTTAAACCTAATGTGGTTAAGGTCTAAATTGGTTTACATAGGTCTAATTAGTGTCTTAGACCTAATTGAGGTTTACTAATGTGGTTAAGATCTAACTTGGTTTAATTAAGTCTAATTGGTGTCTTAGACCTAATTGAAGTGTATTAAGTTAAACTTAATATGGTTAAGGTCTAACTTGGTTTAATTAGGTCTAATTGGTGTTTTAGACCTAATTGGGGTTTATTAAGTTAAACCTAATGTTGTTAAGGTCTAACTTGGTTTAGGTCTAATTGATGTCTTAGACCTAATTGGGGTTTATTAAGTTAAACATAATGTGATTAAGGTCTAACTTGATTTAATTAGGTCTAATTGGTGTCTTAGTTGGTTTAATTAGGTCTAATTGATGTCTTAGACCTAATTGGAGTTTATTAAGTTAAACCTAATGTGGTTAAGGTCTAACTTGGTTTAATTAGGTCTAATTGGTGTCTTAGACCTAATTGGGGTTTATTAAGTTAAACCTAATGTGATTAAGGTCTAACTTGGTTTAATTAGGTCTAATCGATGTCTTAGACCAAATTAGAGTTTATTAAGTTAAACCGAATGTCATTAAGGTCTAACTTAGTTTAATTAGGTCTAATTGATGTCCTAAACCTAATTAGGTTTTGGATAAAGTTTAAATTCATATGGGTTCAACCTAAGTCATAGGATTGGTTTTGATTTGGATTTAGGTTCATATGGGTTGTGTTGACCTCATTTTTGATGAGGTCTTCTCTTCTTCTCTTTAGTACTTAGGATCTAGCCTTAGGCTTTTCCTTTGACTATCCTAGAGGATTAGAATTGGGACCCACCACTTAGAAATTCAAACCACTTCTTAACTCCTCGCAAACTCCACAAACTTGATTGTAGACCCCTAATCACCTAGAGGGTTGGAATCAAATGTGGAAGTTTAAAGGATGAGTTCCTATAGGACTCTTTGGCCTTAGAGCGCCTTACAGGTGGCACTGGTCCGGTGAAGGGCTGACTTACACATACTACACCTATACACTACATTTTCACACACACCTCCTAAAACCATACCCATACCCAACTTGACCTCCCGACTCATGCAGGTGATTCACATGGATGGTCTTTAACCCCTAAGCCTTGGCAAGAGGGTTAGGAACAACATAGTGGGTGCCTCAAATGAGTCCCTTCATGGCTCATGTGGGCTTGATATGGCTTCATGGCTCAACCAAAATGATTTCATTCCACTTACATTCACCCAAGCTTCAATTTTCCAAATTTTCAATTTTGACCCCGGGACCCTACACACGCTTAACTACCCAAAACCCTTGAAATTACCCAAATTTTTCAAAATTCTCCAAAATCACCCAAATTCCTCAAAACCAATCTCAAACATTCCCACATCACTCAAATTGATCATTCATAGCCAAAAATACCAAAAATTCCAAAAATACCTCCCAATACCCTCCAAATACCCAAAATGCCCCTCTTAGCCAAAAAATCCAAAAATTCAGAAAATTCCTAGAAAATTCCATAAAATCCCAAATATTCCCAATTTCATTTTGTTCAACTACACCATGGGCCAATTTTGTCAATTTACCCCACTTTTGTCAAAACCCCCAATTTGACTCATTTTTAACCCAAAGTGAACCCAATGTCAAACCAAACCTACCCAATTGACCCAAATTCTGGTCCAATTCAATTCTAGACTTCAATTCAACATCCCCAACACCAATCTAGACCAAATCCAAGCCCAATTTGATTGGCATTGGGATCCAATTTCACTTTTGGCCTTAAAGCCCAATTTGGACCCATGACCCAAACCTAACCCAAACTAACCCAATTCAACTCCAATTAACTCCAAATCTTTTCTAAACCTTCCCTAACATCCCCACAAACAAAACACTAACATGATTTGCCCAAAATTTAGACCCAAACACCACTCAACTTCAACCCAAAGCTAAAAGGCCCAATTTTGACCAAAACCTAAACCTAGCCCAAATAGGCCCAAACCCCAAAGTCAAAACCCAACCAAAGCCAAAACCTCTTTGAAACACTCCCATAAACATTTCCCAACATTTATTTTACATCAATTTCAACCCTAGCCCAACATTGGCCCAAGTTAGCCCAAATTCAACCCAATTCAAACCCAAATCACTCCCAACTTGCTTCAAATCACTCATGACACATCCATAAATCAAACCCAACATTTATTTGGCATGGCCCTTTGCAAAAATCTCCACCCAAAAGCCCATTTTGAAACTTAAAAGCCCACTTACATGAAACCTCCTAAAGCCCATCTCCACCAAAATCCAAAGGGCCAAAATCGATCCAAAACCCATATAACGATTGCTCTACACCATATTTTCAATTAAATGAATCCCTAAGTTTCAAAAACTCATCATGAAGCCATTCCAAATTAAGCCCCATACAAATTCCCATCAAAATGCTAAAATTTTCTTAAACCCATTTCCATGAAATTGACTTGACTTTTCCCAAGCCAAAGATGAGCCATGAAGCCATGCATGAGCCACATGGAAGCCATGAGAGCCTCTTTACATGTCACCATGCCATTTTGGGCAAAAGGAGGAGACTCTTTCCTTAATTCCTAAAGGTGATTAACCACTCCCATGATTCCCCTTAACCATGCTTATGCCTAATTGTGCTTGGATGGTGACTTGACCCTACTGATTATCGTTGAGCCAAATCACTTTCTCTTCGACTAAACCAAGCCTTGGGTGGTGCACCTAGCCCAAAGGGATGGGTTGACCAATTTGAGCCAAAATGAGCCTTCTCTCATACCATTCTAATCCAAGCCTTTTACACATGGCATTTGCCAATTGCCTACACTAAACCCCAGCCCTGACCCACCTGAACAAGATGGTGACTAGTGCCTGGCCGGCCAGCCACCAGGTCACCGGAAAACACCATGGCCGAGACCTTGGGAGGAGCCAAACTTTGGAATTCCACCTTGCTGAGTTGCCCCATGCCCAATGGCCACCATGGCTGTTCTGCCCTTGACCTAAGCAGCTGATCCCAAGCCCTAACTCCCCCTGGGAGGCCCTCCACCCTCTCCTATTTAAACCTCACCTCCTCTCGGCCATGAGAGGTGCTGAACCAAACCTTAAGGAAAATCGCGCAAAATCATTCCGGATCACTCTCCACACATAGAGCACTTGATCCCCACTGGATTCCAGCCCAATTCCCTCCAGTGAGCTCAATTTTGAGCTCAAACTTCAGCACAAAAAACCTGGACACTTCTCCACATTAGATCAATCCCCAAATTGATCGGTCCTACACCTTCACCAGACCAAGAGGAGAAGTTTCCCACTGAAAGCCCCATCTCCAGGCCACCCAATTGTCCCAGTCTCCAAGCTTTGTGATCGGGCGTGGTCACTTTCATAGCTAGACAATTCACCGGGCCAAGGGACTTCATCCGGAGCTTGCTTGGACCCAATTGAAGGTGACACAACTCTCGGATTGAAGCTTCACTTCTGCGAGCAAAGGTATGGACTCACTCTTCTTCCCGAGCTTACGGAGATTCTCCATTTAATTTGAGTCGATTTAAATACATGTTTACCGTATGGATGTGTTCGTCTTCTCGAGACGAATCCATAGAAGCATAAGAACACGAAAATCCGTTGAGAATCGAGTGAGAAATTAGGGTTAGAAGGTTGACGGTCACGGGTGCATACCAGTCGTAGACGATGACCATGAACCGTCGGATCGAGCGTGTATCGAGTGGACGGTCTGGATTGAGTCGGACAGCGCGTTGGTACGTGACCCGCGGGGCCCTGGATCTCTGAGTCAGATGGCGGCGCCGAATCAGAAGACGCCGCGTGGAGCTTCGGAGATGCCTAGGTTGACGCGGCGCCGCGTGGATAAGTAGAAAATTAGGGTATTTTCTTATTTATTTAATTCCCTAAACTTCAAAAATGCATAACTTTGTGTAGAAAAATCAGAAAAATAAAATAAAAATACCCTCTTGCTCAGTGAATAGAGGAGAATAATGTGGAAAAGAAATCATTTAATTTCATCAAGTATTTCATTTTTAATGATTTATTTACTGTATGCACATTTTCAATTCTCCATGCATGTGTACAATTCACCATGGCATGAGACCATAGGGTTTTTGAAGCCTCTGAATTTGGGAACATTCCCTGAATTTTCCAAAGTCAGAGGTCATCCCTATGAGAAGTTATTAATTTTTCAAATTCAGGTTACTGTTTTGAGTATTTTAAATCCAATAATTAGCATGTTGTGAAATAAATTCTAGGAAAATTTTGTGATGTTTCTTATGACCAGAGGACCCTAGGAAAAATAGGTTTTGAATTAATCCACTTGAAATAACCCTAATTGGCTTAAACATCCAAAATAGCTCTTTAATTAATTAGAGCTAATCATACATCAAATTGACTTGAAATCAATTCTCCACTGACCTTTAGGATCAGAGGAACCCACCATAAAAGTTTGAAGTCAATTGGACTTGGTTAGCCCTACTTAAATGGGTTGATTAGGCCATTTAGCCAATTTAAACTTTAAAAATTCATAACTTTCAAAATACTTTTCAAAAATTCACCAAATTGGTTTTAGAGTCTCTCTGATATTAGGGGAATTTAAGAAAATTAAAATTTCAATTTTCTAAAAAGTTGATTTTTTGTATTATTTTAATATTTTAATAATTAAAAAATAATAAAAATTACAAAAATAATAAAATTCACCAAAATGTCACATTTTGAATTTTAATCACTTAGGAACAAACCTCATATTTTTCTTAGGTCTCTATGATGAGTTATTAAATTTTAAAGCCCTAGGGTAATTTTAAAATAAAAAAAATGTATTTTCTAGCATTTCCATTAAAATAATTCTAATAAATCAAACAAAAATCAGAAAATTACAAAAATTAATTCTCTGATTTCCTTGATACTAGGGAGACTTTTGAAAAATATAAAATTCATTTTTAAACCTTTATTTTATTTTTAAATTAATTAATACTCCAAAACTCAAAATAATTATAATAAAAATAATATAATTCAAAAAATCACCAAAATTGGTCCAAGTGGTCCTCTGGTCATTAGGAATGTTCCATAATTTTCTTAAGGACAGAAACTTTTCCTTGGTCATATTATTAAATTTTCCTTGGAAATCCTTATTTTCCACCAAAAATAATTACATAAATAAATTAAATACAGAAAAATCACATTTTCTCCTCTAATGTCTTTATTAACATATGAGTGAAGTCACATAAAAATTTCAAATTCATTTGAGCTCAATTTAGTGAGTTATGAAATTATTAAGCTTGAAGGGCAAAATGGTAATTAAAATTTTAACCCTTAATTAAAACTTTAGGCTTAATAAAATGAAAGAGTAAAATATTTGATCTTAATCTGATTTGGACGATTGAAATTTAAATAATTAAAGGGTAGGAACCTATTAAATAATTCAAAAATAATTGAAATGAACTTTAATTAAAATAATTAATTAAATTTGGAAGAATAATAAATTTGGATTTATTAAAATAAGGATGTCATTAGGAAGAGATTTATTCTTTAATTTAAGAATCCCTAAATTAATCATTTCAATAATATTTAATTCCTAATTAAAATGATAATTCAAACTTAAGATTTCAAATACTAAAAGACTTAACCATTAAATTAAATTAAAGTTAAATTATTTAAATCAAACCCTTTTAAAATAAAATATTAAATTAAAATTAAAAATAAAATCAAATTAAAATTTAAATTAAATTAAATTAAATTAAATTAAATTAAATTAAATTAAAGCATATTAAATTAAATTAAATTAAAACACATTAAATTAAATTAAATTAAATTAAATTAAAATAAATTAAATTAAATTAAATTAAATTAAATTAAATTAAATCAAATTAAATTAAATTAAATTAAATCATATTATATTAAATTAAATTAAATTAAATTAAATTAAACCACATTAAATTAAATTACTTCAAATTAAATTAAATTAAATATAACATCACCTAAGACATAAAGAATTCAAAAATAAATTTAAAACAACTTGAACACTATTCCAAACTTAAGCCCATTAATTGAAATTCGAGTTAAATCATAAATCATTTGAACATCCATTTGCCCTCGAAAGCTCTTGTTGTCATAACTCCTAAATGGAGTATTAAGTGAAGTGTTACTTCATTCATAAGATATTCAAATGTCCTAGTTCACTGAGCAAGATAATAAACTTGAACTCTCGGACGATTAATTCATTTGTATAATTAAATTCTCTTGGACTTAAAATAATCCTAGAAATATTGAAAAGATGTTTAAGACTCGTCTTAAGCACTTTCTCGATATGATAGGATATTTATAAGAACAATTGAACTTAATTGTTCTTTGATGAAGAAAATCGTCCTCAAACCAAAATACAAGAACCTAGACGTCATAGGAGATGACTAGCTATAGGATTAGGAACTTGGTAGAAAACCATAACCCTTCCCTTAGCTTTACCTAGGAATCTGCTTTAAATGCTTAAATATTCTAATTGTGTTTTAAGTGCGACTTGGGATGACGGGAAGACCCTCCAGGTACGCTTTTATTTTATTGTAATTTACCTTATTGCAATTTATTTGATCGCATCGCACTTAGTTTTTCTTGCATGATAAACAACTGTTGCATGAAAACCCACACCTTTAGGATAATCCCTAAAACTGAAACCAAAACTAAATCAAAAGTCATTACAAGATAAAATTCACCGCCACAACATTTCAAAATATAAAACAACTCAAAATTTAATCACAAACAAAACCACAAAACTACAACTACAACTAAATTAAAACGTATTGTTGGATGATCGGGAATACCTCGGATGATGTAACCTACGTGTTGCTAACGGGATTTCCCACGGTCTAAATGAAAGTGTGGAACTCATTCGTTGAGTTTAGCAAATTCATATGGACTAAGTGAATCCGATAAAAATAACGATGCCGGAAGGATGGAACCGTGGGATCTTAACCGGTGTTGTTATAATCAACTTTAAGATTTGTTTTAATTAAAACATAAAAAATACTTGGAAATTAAGACTTTATCTAAACCAGAAAACTTCTCTCACCTCCTGATTTATGATTTCTAAAACTAAACCTCTGCAACAACAAGGAGCTCAGAGCATGATGGGCAGCACGGCCACCGTCATCAGCAAAACCTAAGTCTACTGCAGCAAACTTTCTTAGAATTAAATAATCAAGCCATAGGACTTTGAGGTAGCTTGCCTAGTGCAACATAAATCCTCAACTCTTCGTTAGGCATTTGCATGATCGTATCATGTAAATTAAGCCCTAACCGGTCTTAGGACTCCGAGGTAGTCGTCCGATACGACATAAACCCTCACATCTTCGAGGCTATTTGTATAATTTTATCATACGAATATAAGTCCTAATTAATTAAAATTGGCAAGATCAAAACATTAAATAAATATTAGGACTTTCCTAAGTTCGAAGCCAAACGAGTAGGATAGTCGGGAAATTACCGAAGTTCGCTTCGAATCCGTGATTTCTCCTACCTTTCTTCCTTTGAATTCCCAAAATAAAATGTTCTAAATTTGATCCATTCCCTATTGAAATTCCAAAATTCAATCCCTTGAAGACTTAAACTTTGAAATTCTTGAGAGCAGAACTACTGATTATTATCGAGAGTTTTCTTAGGTGATTCCCGTCACTTAAGATGTAATTAACTATAGGGGCTTGCCCTTATAGAGAATTTTAAGAACCCAAGTAATATAAGCCCTGTTTAATGTTTTTCATATTAAGCAGGGGAACTTGTCGGCTTATAAAGTTGGTTCGCAGACCAAACGGATGTCACAAATATCCTAGTTTATTTAATCGAGCCCCATCATCAAGCAGTGTGTCTATTCTTCGGGATAGATACACGGTTTGTGGTGTGGCGCTCGTTTATATAAACTATTTGGGATGTGAGATCGGTTTGATTTCATATCTTAAAACTTTTAAACTTAAAATTACTTTCAAAATCAAATGTTATCTTTTAAACTATATATATATTTAAATTAAATTTGAAATATGAAAATTCGCCGACAATTTCTGTAGGCGACCCCTTTTCAAAACACATAACCTAAAAATATGCCGACAATTTACGGCGACTCACTTGAGGAAAATTCCTCTCTCCATTTTTAATCGGATAGTTTTGCTTTCAGAAATCGGTAGTGTATCCATGTCCCTAATGGATCAAACTACCCTTCTTTCCGTTGGAATACTATGTTCATTTCTATCTTGAACGAGTATAGCCAACATTCTCTCGGATTTAGGAGCCATTGTTTAGACACCCCTAAACGAGAGAGGTTCGAGATCCTTTTACCTCATTTCGAGGCGGGGTGGCCCCCCGATAGGTGTTAGTTTAGGAGTGATCCTTCGAGTCAAGAAGTCTTGCATAAGACTTTCTTTTCCTTTCAATTCGAATCAGATTCATTACCTTCTCTACACCTTTGAACATTCCGTTCTAAATAAACAAACCCTCTAATGAATGACTCTTTTAACAAATAACACATTTTTTATACATACATGAACAAGAATGTGTTCGGACACTTTTCGATGCCTTTCTTTTCGTCTCGATGAGAAGAAGCATAACTTGGGATTGACAATCGAATCGCCTACCGCGAAATGGAAGCCCCAAAGCGATTTTCTCCTTCACCAATGGACTGGACTTCGCTGTGTACAAGGATGAACTGCCCGACAATGGGATCATCCGGTTTGGACAAGGATTCGAGAACACAAATGTCAAGATCGCTGACGTTACCCTTTTCGCACTGACAAACAAAGTATCTGAAATTGAGAGACCTTTGATCGAGTTCAACCTTAAGTCAACTCGAGAGTTTCCTCCCCGCAAAGGGTTCCAGTCGAGAGGAATACCGCCGTCCGAAGGAGGATCGTTATCTCTACCCCCACTGGTCTAGTCGTCTCTACACCTACCCGGCTTCCGCCAAACTGAAGGGGAAGGAAGTTCAAAATTGTAACGAGCATGTTACCGTGGAGGGTACAGATTTCCGTGCAAGACCTTATGTTTTTGAAATTGGGTCATGCTCAAGGGTTCCACCCCTAACACGGACTCAGAGAAGAAACAGAGGTAGGAAGATTGCCAGGAAGGCCAGACTGTTGAAGTCGCTTTCTTAGAAGAAATCCCTGAGTACACACCACTACTCGAATACATACCATTGCTGAATATACACCCCTTTTGGAAGGAAGTAGATTCCATCCCCTTTCATTGCGGTACGACGAGGAAAATTTCCGCAGGATTGCTTCTACATTACCTCGACCCGCATACTATAGCGACAACGAAAGGAAAAGGGCTAGGGTTACACCATTTGCCCGACTACGGATCGTGATTGAGAAGTTAGCAAAGAAAGAAAAATGCCTCGTATCGGAGATTTTAAGAAGGATAGGGCGGGTGCCGGCCAAATCCCGTCTTGGGCCACGAGTAGAACTCGCTATCGCCGCGAGAAGAGCCGAATAAGAAGATGAAGGCTAGTCCACTGTTGTTGTTTCGGGTTTACGGATCGGGGAGGAAACCACCTTCCGACATTCAGCTGACAGACCATCCGGTCCTAGGCCTTCTACTGCTAGAAGGATGGTATGGCGTCCCACTACCGGCCAATTAAGACCGAAACAACGACTCGAGAAGGAAAGTCTCGTCAGGAGACTTGAATCCGAAGAAAGTGCTACCGCGATAAAGGGGACTCATGAGAAGGAAACCCGACGAGTTATCACATGACAAGCTGCAAGGATGTACGGAAAAGACCACTAGAAGATGCTATGGAAAAGCTAAGAGCCGATATTCGGCGATTAGCAAGAGAAAGAGAAGAGAAGTTAGGAGATGAAGTTGACTCGTCAGAGTTCATGGATGATGAATATGCAGAAATTAACATGGTTGAAACACGAGCTTCGTCGGCTTCACAAGGTGCTCCTGCAGCCGCAGAAAGAGAAGAACCGGAAGTAATGAGGAGGCAGCTTCAAGAGAAAGATGATACGATCGCCCAAATGGCAAAAATGATGGAAGAAATGGCTGTAGCCCTAGCCACCCTCCAGAGTCAAGTTCAACCCCAAAGGGAAACACCCCCAGAAGTCATTCACATTGTAGACGGAGGAAAGGAGATTACATCCGTCAACGGGGATGATCAATTAAAGAAGGATGCAACACAAAGCATGATTCCGGAAAAGGATATCAAGAGCTTGGTGGAACGAGCGAGTGCGAGAAGCCTTGGCGCGATCGAAGAGCGGGACATCCATTCGGACGGGTAGACCTTACCACGAAGAATTCGTCGCTGTCCAATATCCGAAAGGCTTTGTACCACCTCTGTTCAAGACCTTTGATGGAACCGGAAACCCTCGGCAGCATGTTGCACATTTTTGTGCCAGTTGTTGCAACACCCGTGGAAGTGATGCATTACTCTTTAGACAATTTGTCAGCAGCCTGTCAGGGATCGCCTTTGATTGGTATGCGGAATTACTGAACGGTTCGGTGAAGACATTTTCAGAATTAGAGAACCTCTTCATCAAGCGATTTGTTGGAGCTCGACACCACATCACTATAGGTGATTTAGTGGTAGAAAAGCAGAAACCCAACGAAACCTTGGTGGACTACATACTTCGATGGAGGAACCTAAGTATGAAGTGTGAGCCGCAGCTACAATTTTACTAAAAAGCATCCATGGCCCGATAGCACTTCTCCTCAAGGGATTTACTATTAAGACTTTCGAGAAGTTGTTAAGCAAGGTCGGAAGCTTGCAAGAGGAGGCAAAGCAATTAAGTTTCACCGATAAAATAGACAAACAGAAGCCCGTAAAAACTTTTGAAAGAAGTCCGGGATCGTCGCAGCAGTCGATAAAGGCAAGCAACCGATACAAATATCATCAGAACGGCCACAGCAACCTCAACGAGATTACCGACAGCCCCGACCCGGCTATCGGTCATCTCGACGGTATGAACAACCGCCTCGTCCACAACGTACGTTGAGGAGCTTCGAGCGAGGAGTATCCGTTCAAGAATGAGGCGGTGCCGAAAATGTTCCGCGGTTTGATGAAGACTCCGGATTTCCAGCCGCGAGCCTAAGAGACCGGAAGAAGTCGACAAGAAAGGTGATCCCAACTTTTGCCCTTACCACCGGATGCTTGGGCATAAGATAGAAGATTGTATTACCTTCGAGAGTTGGCTCGACGACGATCTTCGAAAAGGGAACATAACAATCCCGAAGGAATACATGAAGGAACCCCGAAAGGAGGTTCCGTCGATGTTATCTCGACGGATCTCATTGTTCCGATAGATCCCTATGCGGCCGACGATGGATGGACTACCGCTTGGACAAAGTCTTCGAAGAAGGTTTTGGATCACATCCGAGCCGCTTCGGTGCGAGCCTCGATTCGAGTTCGAAAGCTGTCGAGTCGGCACTATCACTTGCGATAGAAGAACCACCTCGACAAAAGACGGCGAAGAAAAGAAGAAAATTGATGAAGAAGAGAAGACCGAGGCTCCTAAGGCTAGACTAGGGGCTGCTTATCCTAGGATAGTTGTTTCCGATTCGGGGAGAAATCCCTCGAACCTCTGACTCTGTATGATTATCTGCTCACCCCGGTGGGTTCTTATAATGATGAGGGTTATGGCGTTGGCTACATTTTGACTGTTTCTAACGATTACGTAACTAGCGACAATCAACCTAATCCGGACGTCGATTCCGATACAAATGACAATTCTCAAATCATACACAAGCTCGACGATCACAATGACAAAGAAGACATCCACCAAGGAGGCTACGAAAGTTCGACAAGCAACGAATCTATTTGCGAGTTTCGAGGAGCTCCGATCACGATAGAGTTAGAGCCTTCGGACTCCGAAGCTAATCTGAAGAATCCGTCATTCCGATTCGGAAGGACGCATCGGCAAACTCGATACTAGATTCGGGAGAAATTACGAAGTCAACTTAAGAAGTGGAAGAGTTCTACCTCCGAGAATGGGTCCAAAGGACAAAGGAAAACATGTGGTTGTTCAGGAAGAACCAACCCCGGCAGAAGAAATACCCATTCGGGAAGAAAACGAGACACATGAAAACAAAGTGGACTACAACGTGCTAGCCCATCTTAGGAAACTACCGGCCAAATTGAGCATCTATGACGCTCTCATCTTATCAAAGGAGATGAGAGAAGCTCGATCGAGGCCTTACTTGATCCGAGAAATTTGCTTAGCTCGAATGGCTGGAGATTCCTTAGATGAGGTTTGCTCGTTAAAAGAACGACGAGTGTCACCTTCACGGACAATGACCTACTACTTGGGACGACAGACCACAACCGACCGTTGTACATTTCGATTACAATTGGGAAGTTTACACTCTCCGAGTATTGGTGGATCCGGGAGCATCAATCAATATAATGAATCTTCGAACGCTAGCATACTTGGAAATTGATGCTCGCGAACTCGAAGCGGACAAAATGTTATTAAGAGGATTCGACCGAGAAAGGAGAAAGAGCCCTCGGATCAATAACACTGCTAATGAAGACCGGTGACTTAGCAAAGACAACCGCGAAATTTCAAATAATTGATTCAGAAACGTCGTTCAACGCTCTACTGGGCCAACCATGGATACATGAAAACCGGATGGTACCATCATCTCTACATCAATGCATCAAATACTACGATGGAGGGGAACAGTGCATCAAAGGTGACTTACAACCGTTCTCCGTACATGAAATTGGAATCCATGAAGATGCGGCTTATTATGCACCTCCGAAGAAAACAATCTTCTCCGAGAGATACCATGACAAATGAAACAAAGGAAATTTGGGATGACGAAGAACACTGAAGTTCTAGTCCAACGAGTCACTCACCACTCCCTTACGGCGAGATGGTGAAGGTTTCTCCACAACTCGCATCCGAGGTCGAGGCGGGGGACGAGGTCGTGGCGAGACGTTAGGACGAGTTGGACGAGAGGAAACCGACCATCAATGTTGAATGGGAAGATAGTTACGAAGAAGAAAAAGAAATCAAGCAAGAAGCGGCGACAATAAGTCGGAAGAAGCCGCAATTCGGGATCTCTCTCGAAAATGAAAAGAACGAGGAATATAAATCGATGTACGAGAAGATTAACCACTATGTACATACTATGACCACGACCCCGATCCATTCTAATAAGATCGAGGGTATGGTGGTCGAAAGAGGTACGTAGCGGCGGTGCAAAGCCAATCAAATTCTACCGTGGTGCTCCTTCCTCCAAAGCTGAAAATAATGTACAATTTGAAGATGCCGGAATTAATGGAATTACCTTTTAAGTGGTACTCTCCTGTGTTCAAAATTTAATTCGGCGTGGTTTCTTACCTCGACAATGGACAAAAGGTCGATCACAACATTTTGAAAATTTATGGAATAACTCCGGTCGTCCACCCAATTCAAAGCATGGTCTCGGATTCGGCACAGTAGGATCAGTTGACGATACTGAATTTTGCTTGGTTGTCACTTGCGAGTCTAATGGAAAATGCATGGAAACTACAGAAGAACTCGAAGATTTACAAAATGGAGACGCTCCACCAGAATTCGAAGAAGAGATCAAATCTACAATAGATGAGTTAACGGAAGTTAACTTAGGTACTAGCGAAGAACCTAGACCTACCTTTGTTAGCTCCTTACTCGATAAAGAAGACTCCGAAGAAATAATCGAGTTATTAATGGAATTTAGAGACTGTTTTGCTTGGAGCTACGATGAGATGCCGGGTTTAGCTCCGGAGGTCGCGAGTCCGTAAGCTAGGAGTGGATCCTACTTCGTCCCGGTCGGACGAGGTCCCGAGAAGAATGCGTCTAGAAATAGAACAACAAGTCATAAGCTGAAGTTAAAAAGCTAATAGACGCTAAATTTATCACGTGAAGAACAATACCCGAGCTTGGCTAGCCAATGTGGTACCGATCGGGAAGAAGAATGGTCAGATCAGAATTTGTGTGGATTTCAGAGATTTAAACAAGGCATGTCCGAAAGATGAATTCCCTCTACCAATCCCAGAATTGATGATCGAAATTGCTTCAACACATGAAATATTCTCATTCATGGATGGATCTTCAGATACAACCAGATAAAAATGGCTCCAGAAGATGAAAAACTCACATCATTCGAACGCCGATCGGAGTATATTGCTACGCAGTGATGCCATTCGGATCGAAGAACGCAGGAGCAACCTACCAAAGAGCGATGACAAGAATTTTTATGATCTCATCCACAATCGAGTCGAATGCTACGTGGATGATGTGGTCATCAAAACCAAAGTAAAGGAAAACCACTCGTATGATTTGAGAATTGTTTTCGAACGATTAAGACAATTTAACCTTAAGATGAATCCCTTAAAATGCGCCTTCGGCGTCACCTCCGGGAAATTCTTAGGATTCGTTGTCCGACATCGTGGAATTGAAATCGATCCAGAAAAGATAAAAGCTATCTTAGAAATGCCGCCTCCCAAAACCTTAAAACAACTGCGGTCTTTTCAAGGGAAGTTGGCATATCTTTGACGCTTTATCTCGAACTTTTCAGGTAGGTGTCAGCCTTTCTCGGCATTAGTTAAAAAGGACGCCAAATTTATTTGGGAAGAGAAATGCCAGAGGGCCTTCGAGGACATTAAGCAATATTTAATGACACCTCCTGTCTTAGCAGCCCCGGTCTCGGGTAGGCCGGCGATACTTTATACCGCGGCTTTAGACGACTCTCTCGGAGCCCTGTTAGCCGGGTCGATGATGAGGGTAAAGAAAATGCTCTTTACTACCTAAGCCGTCGTTTACTTCGACGAAATAAGGTATCCCGCAATTGAAAAGCACTTGTTTGGCCTCGATCTTCACCGCTCAAAAGCTCGGGCACTACATGCTTTCTCATAAGGTCGACTCGATCTCGAAATTTAATCCATTGCAATACTGATGACCCGTCCGACGCTTTCCGGCAAACTTGCCGGATGGTCGATGATATTATTGCAATTCGATATAACTTTCGTGCCTCTACGTGCCGTAAAGGGACAAGTCCCGGCGGACTTCCTCGCGGCACACCCTTTGCGGCGGAATCGCCTCTCGATGATGACTTGCCGGATGAACAAATAATGAGCTTAGAAGATCACGATGATCGACGTTGGGAATTGTATTTCGACGGAGCATCTTCGGCACACAAAGACGAAGAATCGCAAGTGATAGTGCCCGTAAGGCGGGGATCGGATTAATCTTTATAACACGGAGCGGGGGATGTTAAGATATGCCTACCACTTAACGAGCCGTGTACGAACAACGAAGCGAGAATACGAAGCCCTCATAACGGGACTAGAATTAACTATTCGAATGGGGATAACAAACATCAACATCTACGGGGATTCGCAGTTAATCATTCAACGGATCGCCGGACGATACGGAATTTTAAAGCCGAGACTCGAGCAATACTTCCGGTATGCCATGAAGCTGATTGGAACAAATTCCGAATGTGACGATCTACAAAATTCCCATAAAGAAAACGCTTTAGCGGATGCGTTAGCCGTCTCGCAAAAGAATTTGCTGCTTGCAAGGTGAATCGATGGAAGTGTCGATTCATGGACGTCGGGTCCTATCACGGCTCGACATAGACACAATACACAAATCGAGAAAGAAGAAGAATCGGTTGCAACGATGACGAGAAAACACGGAAGATTGGCGACGACCATTAATAGACTACTACGAAACGGGAAAACTACCGGACGATAGGTCATTAGCCCATCGGATCGAAAAGAACTGCATCCTACGCATTAATAAACAATACATTATACAGAAGGTCTTTTGATCAGATGTGGCTAAGATGCCTAAGAGGGTCCGAGGCTCGTGAAATCGTTAAAGAGGTGCATTCAGGACTCTGTGGCGCTCACCAGTAGGGTCCGAAGATGAAAATGAAAATTAAAAGACTAGGGTACTACTGGCCCTCATTGATGACCGACCGCATGAAAGTCGCCAAGAGCTGTCACCAATGCCAAGTGCACGGGGTGGTTCTACACCGACCTCCGAATGTGCTTACATCCAGACAATTGCATCGTGGCCATTTGAATGTTGGGGCACGGATATAGTGGGTCCGATAGAACCACCATCTTCGAAAGGACATCGCTTCATTCTTGCGGCTACGGATTACTTTTCCAGTGGCGAGAGCGGTTCCACTCGAGAGAAGTGAAAGCACATCACGTGCTACAATTTTCAAGAACCGAGTTGTCTACCGTTTCGGAGTGCCGCGCAGGATTTTCTCAGATAATGGGTCAGCATTCAGAAGCACACAAATCAACAATTTTATCAGAAGACATGGAATCAACTGGCGCTATTCAACAATTTACTACCCGAGAGCAAACGACCTGGTTGAGGCTTTTAATAAAACTCTCGTTCAAATTTTAAAGAAAACTTTGGACGACAATAAGAGAAATTGGCACGAGAAATTATTAGAAGCCTTATGGGCCTACCGGACAACCTTCGAACTCTACTCGATCTCCACCTTACGCTGCGGTGTATGGGTCCGAGGCGGTGTTACCTTTAGAGGTCCGGCTTCCTTCACTCGGGATTGCGATTGCAAACAAAATCACGACGGAAGAGAATGCCAAATTACGACTAGAGGAATTAGAAAGCCTAGAAGGAAAAGACTTGTAGCGCGGCAGAAT
>JAKZJZ010001978.1:0-21978 GCA_022702705.1 Papilionanthe hookeriana x Papilionanthe teres
CACACACTTCCTAAAACCACACCCATACCCAACTTAACCTCCCCGACTCATGTAGGTGATTCACATGGATGGTCCTTAACCCCTAAGCCCTCGGCTAAGAGGTTAGGAACAACATAGCGAATGCCTCAAACGAGTCCTTTCATATACTGAAATGGTTTCATGGCTCATATGGGCTTGAAATGGTTTCATGGCTCAACCAAAATGATTTCTTTCCACCTAAATTCACCCAATCTTCAATTTCCCAAATTTTCAATTTTTGACCCCCGAGACCCTACACCTACTAAACCTACCCAAAACCCTTGAAATTACCCAAATTTTCGCAAAATTTCCAAATTACCCAAAATTTTCCAAAATCAATCCCAAACATCTCCACATCACTTAAATTGATCATCCATACCCAAAAATACCAAAGATTCCAAAAATACCCCCCAATACCCTCCAAATACCCAAAATACCCTTCTTGCCTAAAAATCCAAAAATTCAGAAAATTCCCAGAAAATTCCAGAAAATCCTAAATATTCCCAATTTCATTTTGTCCAACTACACCATGGGCCAATTTTGTCAATTTACCCTACTTTTGTCAAAACCCCCAAATCGACCCATTTTAACCCAAAGTGAACCCAATGTTAAACCAAACCTATCCAATCGACCCAAATTCTGGTCCAATTCAATTCTAAACTTCAATTCAACATTCCCAATACCAATTTAGACCAAATCCAAGTCCAATTTGATCGACATTTGGATCCAATCTCACTTTTGGCCTTAAAGCCCAATTTGGACCCATGACCCAAACTTAACCCAAACTCACCCAATTCAACTCCAATTAACCTCAAATCTTTTCTAAATCTTCCTTAACATTCCCACAAACAAAACCCTAACATGATTTGCCCAAAATTTGAACCCAAGTCCCACTCAAACTCAACCCAAGGTCAAAAGGCCCATTTTCGACCTAAACCCAAACCTAACCCAAATTCAACCCAATTCAAATCCAAATCACCCCAAATTTGTTTCAAATCACTCATGACACATCCATGAGCTAAACCCAACAATTATTTGGCCCAACCTCTTTACAAAATTCCCATCCATAAATTCATTTTTAAACTTAAGGGCCCATCCCTTAAACCCTCCTAAAAGCCCATTTCCTTCAAAATTCAAAAGCCCAAATCATCCTAAAGCCCACATGACACTTCCCCTCATCATCCATTTGATCAAAATCACCCCTAAGTTGCAAAATCATCAATTAAACCATTCCAAATCAAGCCACATGTCAAATTACCCCCTAAATGCCAAATATTTCTAAAACCCTTTTTCATGAAATAAGCCAACCTTTTCCCAAGCCAAATGGAGCCATGAACAAGCCATTCTCAAGCCACATGAAGCCATGAGGGCTTTGACTTGTCATTAGTCCATTTATGGCAAGAAGAGGGGGATCTTTCTTAAGCCTCCCTTAAGCTTTTTTACCTTAAGCATGTCACACTCTAAACCATGCTTTGCCACCTAATCCTCGATGGAGACTCCACCACACACTGGGAGGTCGACCCACCCGACCTCCTCAGCCCAAAACCGAGTCTTGGGGAGGTGCACCCAACCCATTTGCATGGGCCGACCAAAATAAGCTAAAATGGCCCCTTCCCCTTTCTACTTCGATTCAACCACTTTACACATGGCATTTGCCAATCGCCTACACTAAACCCCGACCCCGACCCACCCGACCAAGATGGTGACCATCGCTCGGCCGGCCGCCACCAGTGCCGCCGAAAACACCATGGCCGAGAGCTCACATGTGAGCCAACATTGAAATTCTCACTCGCCGAGCCGCCCCATCCCCGACGGCTACCATGGCCGATCTTCTCCTCACCGCAGCAGCTCGATCCCAAGCCCTAACTCCCCGGGAGGCCCCCCGACCCAACTCTATTTAAACTCCACCCCTCTCGACCATGAAAAAGAAGAAGCACAAACCTCGCCAAAACTCGCCAAAATTGTTCCGCACCCTTCTCCATCCTTAGAGCACTCGATCCCCAGATGAAATCCCCCGCCATTTCTCCTCTCGTAAGCTCAATTTCGTAGTCGAAATTCCACCCAAAACCAGGACACTTCTCCACAGTGAGCCAATTCCCAAATCGATTGGCTCTACACCTTCACTCGTACCAAGAGAAGGTGTCCACCATCAAAAGCCCCATCTCCGAGCCACCCGATTGCTCCAACCTCCAAGCTTTGTGATCGGGCTTGGTCGAAATCATATCCGTACAATTCACTGCACCGAGAGACTTCATCCGGAGCTCGCGGGACCCAATCGAAGGTGCAACAACTCTCGTATCGAAGCCACACTTCTCCGAGCCAAGGTACGAGCTAACTCTTCATCCCGAGCTTCCGGAGATTCTCCATTTCAAATGCTTTAATTTCAATGCATGTTAACCGTATAGATGTGTTCGTCTCTTCAAGACGAATCCATAGAGTATAAGAACGTAAAAATCCATCGAGAATCGAGCGAGATCTTAGGGATTTAGTGTGGACTGCTCTCGGGCGAGAACACTCGGGGACGATGAACGGATGCCGTCCATTCAATACACGCGCGCACGGACGGCCGAGATCGCGTCGGACCGAGAGACGCGTACGAGAACCGCGGGCCCGGCCGCCGACTCGGGTGGCGCGTCGAATGGGAGCGCGCCGCGCGGCCTTTCGGAGTCGCCGAGGATGCGCCGGCGCCGACTCTGGATAAGTAGAAAATTAGGGATTTTCTAATTTATTTAATTCCCTAAACTTCAAAAATTCATATCTCCATGTAGAAAAATCGAAAAATAAAATAAAAATACCCTCTCGCTCAGTTGAAGAGAGGAGAATAATGTGGAAAAGAAATCACTTAATTTCATCAAATATTTTATTTTTTATAATTTATTTACTCTCCGCATTGTTTTAATTCTCCATGCATGCATACAATTCACCATGGCATGAGACCATAGGGCTTTAAGCCTCCGAATTCGGGAACATTCCCCGAATTTTCCAAAGTCGCAGGCCATCCCTATGAAGAGTTCTCGATTTTTCAAGTTCGAGTCACTGTTTTGAGTATTTTAATTCCAATAGAATAAGCATGTTGTGAAATAAATTCTAGGAAAATTTGGTGATGTTCCTTATGACCAGAGAACCCTAGGAAAAATAGGTTTTGACTTAGTTCATTTAAAACAATCCTAATCGGCTTAAACACCCAAAATAGGTCTTTAATTAATTAGAATTAACCAGGCATCAAATTGACTTGAAATCAATTCTCCACTGACCTTTAGGATCAGAGGAACCCACCATAAAAATTCGAGGTCAATTGGACTTGGTTAGCCCCACTAATCGGGTCGATTAAGTCACTTAGCCATTTTAAGCTTTAAAAATTCATAACTTTTAAAATACTTTTCAAAAATTCACCAAATTGGTTTTGGAGCCTCTCTGATATCAGGGGAACCTAAGAAAATTAAAATTTCAATTTTCTAAAAAAGTTGATTTTTAATAATATTTTAATATTTTTAATAATTAAAAAATAAAAAAATAATAAAAATCACAAAAATAATAAAATTCACCAAAATGTCACATTTTGAATTTTAATCACTTAGGAACAAATCCCACATTTTTCCTAGGTCTATTTAGTGAGATATTGAATTTTAAAGCCCTAGGGTAATTTTAAAATTAAAAAAAATGTATTTTCTAGCATTTTCACTAAAATAATTATAATAAATCATAGAAAAATCAGAAAATTGCAAAATTTGTTTCTCTGGTTTCCTTGATATCAGAGAGATTTTTGAAAAATATAAAATCCATTTTTCAACATTTATTTTATTTTTAAATTAATTAACACTCCAAAACTCAAAATAATTATAATAAAAATAATATAATTCAAAAAATCACCAAAATTGGTCCAAGTGCTTCTCTCGGTCATTAGAAATGTCCCCTAATTTTCTTAAGGACAGAAACTTTCCTTTGGTCATGTTATCAAATTTTCCTCGAAAATCTCTATTTTCCACCAAAAATAATTATATAAATAAATTAAATACAGTAAAAATCACATTTTCTCCTCTCATGTCTTTATCGACATATGAGTGAAGTCACATAAAAATTTCAAGTTCATTTAAGTTCAATTTAGTGAGTTATGAAATTATTAAGCTTAAGGGGTAAAATGGTAATTAAACTTTCAACCCTTAATTAAAACTTTAGGTTTAATAAAAAATCAACAAGTAAAACATTTGATCTTAATCTGATTTGGATGATTGAAATTTAAATAATTAAAGGGTAGAAACTCATTAAACAAATTTTAAAATAATTAAACTTTAATTAAATAATAGATTAAATTTGGAAGAATAATAAAATTGAATTATTAAAATAAGGGATATTTATTAGGAAGAGATTTATTCTTTAATTTAAAAATCCCTAAACTAATTATATCATTAACATTTAACTCTTAATTAAAATGATAACTCAAATTTAAAATATTAAAAGACTTAATTAAATCATTAAACTCTTTTAAAATCTCAATTAAAATTATAAATTAAATTAAATTAAAATTAAATTAAATAATTAAATTAAAATTAAATTAAACAATTAAATTAAATTAAATTAAACAATTAAATTAAATTAAATTAAATTAAATTAAATTAAATTAAATATAAATTAAATTAAATTAAACATTAAATTAAATTAAATTAAATAAATTAAATTAAATTAAATCAAATCAAATTAATTAAACATCAAATCAAATTAAATTAAATTAAGTTAAATTAAAACTCAATTAAATTAAATTGAATTAAATATAACGCCACCTAAGACATAAAAGAAATTAAATATAAAGCAACTTTTTAACTTAAATCAAATCATTTAAATACTAATTTACCCTCGAAAGCTTTGATTATTATAACTCCTAAATGAAACATTAAATGAAGTGCTACTTCACTCATAAGATATTCAAATGTCTTAATTCACCTGGCAAGTTAACAAAACTCGAAAACCTCTGACGATCGATTCATTTATATAATTAAATTCATTTGGACTTAAAACAATCCTAGAAATATTGAAAAGATGTTTAAGATTCTTCTTAAGCACTTCCTCAATATGATAGGATATTTATAAGAACAATCGGACTTAATTGTTCTTCGATGAAGAAAATCGTCCTCAAACAAAAACACAAAGAACCTGGGACGTCATAAGAGATGACTAGCTATATGATTAGGAATTTGGTAGAAAACCATAACCTTTCCCTTAGCTTTACCTAGAACTCGCTTAAATATTCTAATCGTGTTTTAAGTGTAGCTTGGGATGACTGGAAGACCCTCCGAGTACGCTTTTATTTTATCGCAATTTACTTTCGCAATTTACTTCCCCGCAATTTACTTTATCGCAGATGCACTTTACTTTTCTCGCATGATAAAACAACCGTTGCATGAAAACCCACACCTTTAGGATAGTTCCTAAAACCGAAACCAAAACTAAGTTAAAAGTCATTGCAAGATAAAATTCACCGCCACAACATTTCAAAATATAAAACAACTCAAAATTTAATCACAAACAGTAACACAAAACTACAATCGCAACTAAATTAAAACGTCCCGTTGGATGATCGTGAATACCTCTGATGATGTAACCTACGTGTTGCTAACTGGATTTCCCACTGCCTAAATGAAAGTGTGGAACTCATTCAACTGAGTTTAGCAAATTCATCTCGACTAAGTGAATCCGATAAAAATAATGATGCCGAAGGATGGAACCGTGGATCTTAACCTGTGTCGTTATAATCAACTTTAAGATTTGTTTTAATCAAAATACAAAACACTTGGAAATTAAGACTTCTCTAAACCAAAACACTTTTCTCATCTCCCGATTTATAATTTCTAAAACTAAACCTCTCGCAACAACAAGGAGCTTGGAGCATGGTAGGCAAGCACTGGCCATCGTCATCAACAAAACTCGAACCTACTTCAGCAGAAACCTTCTTAGAATTAAACAACAAAGCCATAGGACTTCGAGGTAGCTTCGTCTAATGCAACATAAATCCTCAACCTCTTTGTTAGTGCATTTGCATTGCAAATTAAGCCCTAACCGGTCTTAGATTCCGAGGTAGTCGTCCGATACGACAATAAACCCTCACATCTTCTGTGCTATTTGTTTGATTTTATCATACAAATATAAGCCCTAATTAATTAAAATCGGCAAGATCGAAATACTAAATAAACATTAGGACTTTCCTAAATTCAAGCCAAACAATAGATAGTCGGAAATTACCGAAGTTCACTTCGAATCGTTGATTTCTCCTACCTTTCTTCCTTCGGATTCACAAAACAAAAATGTTCCAAATTTAATCCATTCCCTATCGAAATTCCAAAATTCAATCTTCGAAAACCTTAAACTTCGAAATTCTTGAGAGCAGAATTATTGGTTATTATCGAGAGTTTTCTTAGGTGATTCCCGTCACTTAAGATGTAATTAACTATGTGGGCTTGCCCTTATAGTGGAATTTTAAAGAACCCAGGTAATATAAACCCCGTTTAATACTTTCATATTAAGCGAGGGAATTTTTCGCTTATAAAATTGGTTCGCAGTACCAAACGGATGTCACAAAACTTCTAGTTTATTTGATCGAGCCCCACCCTCAAGCAATGGTGTCTATCCTTAGTGGATAGATACACGGCTTGTGGTGCGGTGCTCATTTATATAAACTATTCGGGATGTGAGATCGGTTTAATCTCATATCTTAAAACTTTCAAATTTAAAATTATTTTCAAAGTCAAATACTACTTTCTAAATTATATATATATTTAAATCAAATTTAAAATTTAAATTCGCCGACAACTTCGTTAGGCGACCCCCTTTAAAATACAACACAACCTAAAAATATGCCGACAACTTCCGGCGACTCACGTGGGAGTATTCCTCTCTCCATTATAATCAAATAATTTCGCTTTCAAAAATCGGTAGTGTATCCATGTCCCTAATGGATCAAACTACCCTTCTTTCCGTCGGAATACTATGTTCATTTCTATCTCGAACAAGTATAGCCAACATTCTCTCGGATTTAGGAGCCACCGCTTAGACACCCCTAAACAGAGAGGTTCCGAGATCCTTTTACCTCATTTCCGAGGCGGGGTGGACCCCCGATAAGTGTTAGCTTAGGAGTGATCCTTCGAGCTCGGAAGTCTCGCTTAAGACTTTCTTTTCCTTTCGAATCGGATTCCTTACCTTCTCTACACCTTTCGAACATTCCGTTCTAAATAAACAAACCCTCTAATAAGTGATTCTTTTAACAAATGATTCTTTTTTATAAATACATGAACAAAGAATAAGTTCGGACTCTTTTAATTCCTTTCTTTTCTTCGTCCCGAAGAAAAGAAGCATAACTCGGATCGACAACCGCAGTCTACCTCGCTGAAATGGAAGCCCCGAAACCGATTTTCTCCTTCACCAACGGATCGGACTTCGCCGTCTATAAGGATGAGCCGCCCGACAATGCGGGTCATCCGATTTGGACAGTGGATTCGAAAACACGAACGTCAAGGTCACCGACGTCTCCCTCTTCGCACCGACGAACAAGGTATCCGAAGCCGAGGAACCACCGCTCGAGTTCAACCTCAGTCGACCCAAGAGTTTCCTCCCCGCAAAGGGTCCCGACTCAGAGGAGTACCGCCGTCCGCAGAGGACCGTTCTTACTACCCCCACCGGTCTAGTTGTTTCGCACCTACCCCGACTTCCGCCAAATCAAAGGGGAAAGAAATCCGTAACTATGATAAACCCGTTACCGCGGAGGGTACGGATCTTCCCCGTAAGACCTTCGTCTTCGAAATCGGGTCCAGCTCAAAGATTCCGTCGCCGACAAAGACCCAAAGAAGAAATAGAAATGTAGGATCGCCGTGGAAGCCGTAGCCGCCGAGATCAGCCTTCCCGAGGAAATTCCGCAGTTGCCGTAATATACACCGCTACCGAATATACACCACCGCCCGACTACATACCACTTTTGGAAGGAAGCGAGTTCCATCCCCTCTCCGCCGCGAGAGGACGAAGAGAATGTTCGCAAGATTGCCGCCACATTACCACGACCCGCATACTACAACAATAGCCGCAAGAAAAGAACTAGAACTACGCCGTTTCGTTCGACCGCAAACTTTGGTAGTAAAAGCTAAGCAAAGAAGGAAAACCGCCCCGTGTCGGAAATTCTACGAAGGATAGTGACGGGTGCCGGCCAAATCCCGTCTCGGGCCCCGAGTAGAACCCGCCGTCATGATAGAAAAGCCAAGCAAGAGAATGAAGGCTAGCCCGCCCGTCGTAGTATCGTGATTACAGATCAGGGAGGATACCACCTTCCAAAGATTTGGCCGATGCACCATCCGGTCATAGCACCTTCCGTCGCTAGAAGGATGGTGTGGCGTCCCACTACGGGGCAGCTGAGACTCGAAACAAGCAACCCGAGAGAGAAAGTCTCGCCAGAGGCCGGAATCCGAAGAAAGTGCTACCGCGATGAAGGGGACTCGTGAAAAAGGACCCGACAACCATCGCACGACAACCACAAAGATACATAGAAGCTCCACTAGAAGATGCCATGGAAAAGCCGAGAACCGACATCCGACGGCTGGCAAAAGAAAGAGAAGAAAAGTTCGGAGACGAGATCGACTCATCGAATTCATGGACAATGAATATGCGAGAATCAACATGGTCGAGACACGAGCTTCATCGCCTTCTCAAGGTGCTCCCGCAACTGCGCAGAAGAGAGGAGCCGAACCGATGAAGAGACAACTTCGGAAAAGGACGACACGATCGCTCAAATGGCGAAGAGGATGGAAGAGATGGCCATAGCTCGGCCACTCTCCGCAGTCAAGTACAACCACATGAGAGACACCCCCGTAAGTCATTCACATCGTAGACGAGAGGAAAGGAGATTACATCCGTCAACTGGGATGACCAACCGAAAAGGATACAAGACAAAGTATGATCCCCGAAAAGGATATCAAGAACTCGGTAGAGCAACAGAGTGCGAGAAGCCTTAAGCACAATCGAAGAACGGGACATCCATTCGGACGGTAGCACCTTACCCGCAAGAATTCGACGCCGTCCAATACCCGAAAGGCTTCGTACCACCTCTCGTTTAAGACCTTCGACGGAACCGGGAACCCCCGACGAGCATGTCGCACACTTTCGTGCCGGTTGTTGCAATGCCGGCGGGAGCGATGCGCTACTCTTCCGACGAGCTCGTTAGCGATCCGTCGAGAATCGCCTTCGACCGGTATGCGAACTACCCAACCGGCTTCGTGAAGACATTCTCGCAGCTAGAGAGTCTCTTCATTAAGCCGATTTGTCGGAGCTCAGCACCACATCACTATAAGTGATTTAGTGGTAGAGAAACAAAGGCCGAATGAAACTCTAGTGGATTACATACTTCGATGGAGAAATTTAAGCATGAAGTGTGAACCACAACCGCAAGAATAACATGCGATCAAGCATCTCGCTTAAAAGCATTCACGGCCCGATAAAGCACTTCTCCTCAAGGGATTCACTATTAAGACTTTCGAGAAGTTGTTAAGCAAGGCCGGAAGCTTGCAAGAAGAGGCGAAGCAATTAAGTTTTGCCGACAAGACGGACAAGCGAGCTTCGTGAAGACCTTCGAGAAGAAATCCGGATCGTTGCAGAGAGTTGACAAAGGCAAACAACCGATGCAAATACCACCGTAACGGCCGCAAGAACCACAACAAAATTACCAAGCAACCCCGGTCCAACTATCGATCGTCTCCGCAAGATGAACAACCGTCTCGTCCGCAACGTACATCGAGGGAGCTTCGAGCGGAGAATATCCGTTCAAAAATGAAGCGCATCGAAGATGTTCCGCAGCTTAATGAAAACTCCAGCATTTCCAGCTGCAGTAGCCCAAAAGACCGGAGGAAGTCAACAAGAAAGGTGATCCCAACTTTTGCCCCTACCATCGGATGCTCGGGCACAAGATAGTAAGACCGCATTACCTTCAAAAGTCGGCTCAACGACAACCTTCGGAAAGGAAATATAACAATCCCGAAGGAGTACATGAAGGAACCCCGTAAAGGAGGTTCCGTCAATGTTATCTCAACCGATCCCGTCATTCCGATGAGACCCCTATGCAACCAACGATGGATGGACTACCGCTCTGGACAAGGTCTTCGAAGAAGATTTTAGATAACATCCGAACCGCTTCGGTGCGAGCTTCAATTCGTAGTTCGAGACCCGTTAAGCCGCGTACTATCACTTGCGATAGAAGAACCACCTCGACAGGAGACAATCGAAGAGAAGAAGAAAATCGACGAAGAAGAGGGGACCGAGATTCCTAAGGCTGGACTAGGGGCCGCTTATCCTAGATAGTTGCTTCCGATTCGGGGAGAAATCCCTCGAACCTCTCGATTTTGTATGATTATCTCGCTCACTTCGGTGGGATCATATAATGATAAGGGTGATGGCGTTGGCTACGTTTTGATCGTTTCTAACGATTACGTAACTAGCGACAATCCGGGCGTCGATTTCGATACCAACAACAATTCTCAAATCATACAAGATCTCGACGATCAAAATGACGAAGAAGGCATCCATCAAGGAGGCTACGAGAGTTCAACAAGCAACGGATCTATCCGCGAGTTTCGAGGAGCTCCAGCTACGATAGAAGTTAGAGCCTTCGTATTTGGAAGATAATCCGTAAGAGCCAGCTCATTCCGATTCAGGAGGAGACACCGACAAGCTCAACACTAGATTCGAAGAAATTACGAAGTCAACCTAAGAAGTGGAAAAGTTCTACCTCCAAGAATGGGTCCAAAAGACAAAGGAAAGCAGGTGGTTGTTCAAGAAGAACCAACCCCAGCGGAAGACATACCCATTCGAGAAGAAGCCGAGATGCATGAAAACAAAGTGGACTACAACGTGCTAGCCCATCTTAGGAAACTACCGGCCAAACTGAGCATTTACGATGCTCTCATCTTATCAAAGGAGATGAGGGAAGCTCTGATCAAGGCCTTACTTGATCCGGAAATTCGCTTAGCTCAAATGGCCGGAGATTCCTTAGATGAGGTTTGCTCGTTAAAGGAACAACGAGGTGTTACCTTCACTGGACAATGACCTACTACTGGGATGACAGATCACAACCGACCGTCGTACATTTCGGCTCACAATCGGGAAGTTTACGCTCTCCGCAGTATTGGTGGATCCAGGAGCATCAATCAATATAATGAGTCTTCGAACACTAAGTATACTTGGAAATCGATGCTCGCGAGCTCGAGGCCGACAAAATGTTATTAAGAGGATTCAACCGTAAAGGAGAAAGAGCCCTCGGGTCAATAACGCTATCGATGAAAACCGGTGACTTAGCAAAGACAACCGCAAAATTTCATATAATCGATTCGAAACGTCGTTCAACGCTCTATCGAGCCGACCATGGATACATGAAAACAGGATGGTACCATCATCTCCGCATCGATGCATCAAATATTACGATGGAGGGGAACAAGTGCATCAAAGGCGACTTACAACCATTCTCCGTACATGAGATCGGGATCCATGAAGATGCAGCTTATTATGCACCGCCAAAGAAAACAATCTTCTCCAGCAGATACCGTAACAAATGAAGCAAAGAAAGTTCGAGACAACGAAGAACCCGAAGTCCTAGTCCAACGCTCACTCACCACTCCCTTCCGGCGAGATGGTGAAGGTTTCTCCACAACTCGCATCCGAGGTCGAGGCCGGGGACGAGGCCGTGGTAGAGACATTAGGACAGCTGGACGGAGAAAACCCGCCATCAATGTCGATCGGGAAGATAGTTCGAAGAAGAAAAAGAAATCAAGCAAGAAGCAACGACAATAAGTCGAAAGAAGCCGCAATACAAGATCTCCCTCGAAGATGAAAAGAACGAAGAATACAAATCAATGTACGAGAAGATTAACCACTACGTACATACTATGACCCTAACTCCGATCCATTCTAATAAGATCGAGGGTATGGAGGTCAAAGAGGTACGTAGTGACGCGTGCAAAGCCGATCAAATTCTACCGCGGTGCTTCTTCCTCCAAAACCGAAAATAATGTACAATTCGAAGATGTCACTTCATCAAAATTAATGGAATTACCTTTCGAGTGGTACTCTCCTCGTGTTCAAAATTTAATTCAACGTGGTTTCTTACCTCGACAATGGACAAAAGGCCAATCTCAACATTTTGAAAAGTTATGGAATAACTCCGTCGTCCACCCAATTCAAAGTATGGACTCGGATTCATCACGAGTAGGCTCGACCGACGATACCGAATTTTGCTTGGTTCTCACTTGCAAGTCCAATGAAAACCGCATGGAAACTACGGACGAACTCGAAGATTTACAAATCGAGACGCTCCACCGTAATTCGAAGAAGAAATTAAATCCACAATAGATGAGTTAACTAAGTTAACTTAGGTACTAAGAAAGAGCCTGGACCTACCTTTGTTAGCTCCTTACTCAATAAAGAAGACTCCGAAGAAATAATCAAGTTATTAATGGAATTTAAAGATCTGCTTTGCTTGGAGCTACGATGAAATGCCGGGATTAGCTCCGCAGGTCGCGACTCATAAGCTAGGAGTGGATCCTACTTCGTTCCGACGACAAGGTCCTGCAAGAATGCGTCTAGAAATCGAACAACAAGTCATAGCCGAAGTTAAAAAGCTAATAGACGCTAAATTTGTTCGCGAAGAACAATACCCGACCCGGTTAGCCAATGTGGTGTCGACCGAAAGAAGAATGGTCGTATCGAATTTGTGCGGACTTCGGAGATTTAAACAAGGCATGTCCAAAAGATGAATTCCCTCTACCGATTCCAGAATCGATGATCGATATCGCTTCGACACATGAAATATTCTCATTCATGGATGGATCTTCGAGATACAACCAGATAAAAATGGCTCCGTAAGATGAAAAGCTTACATCATTCGTAACGCCGATCGGAGTATTTTGCTACACAAATGATGCCATTCGGACCGAAGAACGCAGGAGCAACTTACCAAAGAGCAATGACAAGAATTTTTGATGATCTCATCCACAATCAAGTCGAGTGCTACGTGGACGATGTCGTCATCAAAAGCAAAGTAAAGGAAAACCACTCGTATGATTCGAGAATCGTTTTCGAACGATTAAGACAATTTAACCTTAAGATGAATCCCTTAAAATGCGCCTTCGGCGTCACCTCCGGAAATTATTAGGATTCGTTGTCCGACATCGTGGAATCGAAATCGACCCGGAGAAGATTAAAGCCATCTTAGAAATGCCGCCTCCCAAAACCTTAAAACAACTACGATCTTTTCAAGGGAAGTCGGCATATCTTCGACGCTTTATCTCAAACCCGTCAGTAGGTGTCAGCCTTTCTCAGCACTAGTTAAAAAGGACGCCAAATTTATTTGGGAAGAGAAATGCCGAAGGCCTTCGAAGACATTAAACAATATTTAATGACACCTCCCGTCTTAGCAACCCTGGTCTCGTGTAGACCGTCGATACTTTACACCGCGGCTTTAGATGACTCTCTCGGAGCCTCGTTAGCCTGTGTCAATGATGAGGGTAAAGAAAATGCTCTTTACTACTTAAGCCGTCGTTTACTTCCGACGGAAGTAAGGTATCCCGCAATCGAAAAGCATTGTTCGGCCCCGATCTTCGCCGCTCAAAAGCTCGTGCACTACATGCTTTCTCATAAGGTCAACTCGATTTCGAAGTTTAATCCATCGCAATACTCGATGACTCGTCCAACACTTTCCGGCAAACTTGCCGGATGGTCAATGATATTATTGCAATTCGATATAACTTTCGTGCCTCCGCGTGCCGTAAAGGGACAAGTCTTAGCAGACTTCCTCGCAAAGACACCCTTCGCGGCCGAATCTCCTCTCAATGATGATTTGCCGGATGAACAAATAATGAACCTAGAAGACCTTAATGATCGACGTTGGGAATTATATTTCGACGGAGCATCTTCAAGCACACAAAGACGAAGAATCGCAAGTGATAAGTGCTCTGTAAGGCAGGAATCGGCTAATCTTTATAACACCGGAGCGGGGATGTTAAGATACTCCTACCACTGACGAACCGTGTACAAACAACGAAGCGTAATACGAAGCCCTCATAACTGGATTGGAATTAACCATTCAAATTGGGATAACGGACATCAACATCTACGGGGATTCACGGTTAATCATTCAACGGATCACCGGACAATACAGTAATTTTTAAACCAAGACTCGAACAATACTTCCAGTATGTCATACAGTTGTTGGAACAGATTCCAAATGTGACAATTTACAAAATTCCCAGAAAAGAGAATACTTTAGCAGATGCTTTAGCCCGTCTCGCAAAAGAATTTGCCTGTTTGTAAGATGAATCAGTGGAAGTGTCGGCTCACTGACGTCGAGTCCTATCACGACTCGACATGGACACAATATACAAATCAAGAAAAGAAAAAGAATCAACATGCAGCAGTGACGTAAAACACGAAGATCAGGCGACAACCATCGATGAACTACACCGCAAACGGAAAGCTACCGGACGATAGTCGTTAGCCCATCGTATCAAGAAAAGAACTCGTCCTACGCATTAATAAACAACACATTATACGTAAGGTCTTTTGATCAAATGCGACTAAGGTACCTAAGCGGGTCCGAGGCCCGTGAAATCGTTAAAGAGGTGCATTCAGACTCCGTGGCGCTCACCGATCGGGTCCAAAGATGAAAATGAAAATTAAAAGACTAGGGTACTACCGGCCCTCGATGATGACCGACCGCATGAAAATCGCCAAGAGCCGTCATCAATGCCAAGTGCACGGAGTGGTTCTACACCAACCTCCAAATGTGCTACACCCGACAATTGCGTCGTGGCCATTCGAATGTTAGGGCACGGATATAGTGGGTCCGATAGAACCACCATCTTCGAAAGGACATCGTTTCATTCTTGCGGCTACGGATTACTTTTCCAAGCTGGCGTAGCGGCTCCACTTAGAGAAGTGAAAGCACACCACGTGCTGCAGCTTTTCAAGAACCAAGTTGTCTACCGTTTCGGAGTGCCGCGCAGATCATCTCGTATAATGGGTCGCATTCGAAGCACACAAATCAACAATTTTGTCAGGAGACACGGAATCGACTGGCGATACTCGACAATTTACTACCCAAGAGCAAACGGCATCGCTGAGGCTTTTAATAAAACTCTCGTTCAAATCTTAAAGAAAACCTTGGATGATAATAAGAGAAATTGGCATGAGAAATTGTTAGAAGTCTTATGGGCCTACCGGACAACCTTCAGAACTCCTACTCAAGCTACACCTTACGCTCCGGTGTATGGGTCCGAGGCGAGTGTTACCTTTAGAGGTTCGAGCCTTCCTTCACTCGAATTGCGACTGCAAACAAGATCACGACGAAGAAAACGCCGACTACGACTCGAAGAATTAGAAAGCTTGGAAGGGAAAAGACTTGCAGTCGCAATGTATTTAGAACTATACCAAGCTAAAATAGTTCAAGCCCATGACAACCTGGTCCGCCCGAGAACTTTCAAAGTTGGTGACTTAGTTCTCGTTCTCAAGAGACCTATTCTCGCACACCGCAAGATAGGAGGAAAATTCGAACCCACTTGGGAAGGACCGTTCGTGGTCGAAGCAAGATACTCGGGAGGTTCCTACCGACCAGTGAATCGCCGGGAGAACGACATATGCTTCCGATCAACGGACGATACTTGAAAAAGTATTACGCTACCCGATGTTTCGAGGGAATGAATTCTTCATCCCTAAGAAACACGGCGAAGTAATTACTTATGATCGGGTCCGAACCCAAAAATAAAAAATGTGCTAAAATAAATAAAATCATGATAATTAAGTTTTCCTTGTTTTCTTTTTCAAATCAAAATCTCTTCCCTCATCTTATCCTACTTCATTCCCGTTAAATTTCAAAATATAAGAATAATAAAAAATGTATCTTTAATAAACATTTTCTTAATGTTCTTGTTCTTAAGTACAACCCCCGATCCTTTTCCTTGTCTTTTCGCAGGGAAATGTCGAACGGCAGTTGGTCTTGAACTTTAAGAATGGCGTAAGCCTCGCACTCGATGAAAAGAGGGTGAAAGATGGAGCGATAATCGAGATCGACTCGCATTTCGCACCAGCGAGCCTACGAGTACGAGGAAAGTGACCGGGTCCCAGCTAACCGAGAAGAACCGCCCGGACGGACGATGATGAAAGTGGGTGGCCCAAGCCACCAATCCAACAACAAGAAAAGAAAAGCAAACACCGAAGAAGACAAGAAAATGAAGTCCGTAGTCGCTACAACGTGAGGGCGGTGCTTGTCGCCGCCGCGCCCGCAGAGATTCAAGAAGTTCGGAGGGCTACTCTCGCGACCACGCAACGAAGGAATAAGAATCGCCGTATCCGTAAGATGTTAACAAAACTAGCCGCGGACCAGCGCGATGAGACAATCGTCGATGCCAGCACATACACTTCAAGGACACCGGCTCACCGAGAACTCCGAAGAAAGGAGGCCACCTCCTAGAATGACAGAAAGAACCGTGGAAATCTCCAAAAGATCGAAGAAAGAAGGCTACCACGCCACCGGATAGAACCACCGAGCAATGCATGACCTTGTCGCAGAAGCAACCCCGGGGATGTCCCGACGTACATCATCCCCGAGGAGCCAAGGTATGCGAGGGGAACGTGAAGGGATCGAACCATATATCCCACAATATGTCACAAGGCCTCGCCATCCGCGATCATTCCGGAATACGAGCCGGAGAGAATGCGTAATGTTGAAAAGAAAACTTTCGAATACTTCGAGAGAATTAAAGGAAGAAGAATCAACATACTAGAAGGCCTCGAGCTACACACCGACGTATTTTCGCAGTATGAACAACAAGAAATCATGGATTGTATCCGGATCCGAAGAGAATGGGCCGAGCGAGCCGCCCGAGGGAAAACACATACTCGGAACCCCGGAGATGGATGCCGTGGAAAGGAAGAATCACAATACAATGCGGATGTCGCTACAACTTCACTGAAGACGTAAAGGGAAACCCACCGGGATACTCCGTCATGGGCAAGTGGATCCGATGCCATTAGTTATCAAGAGAATGGTAAAAAGATTGATAACATGGAGGGTACCGCAGCGGATCGCATACCCAATAACTCGCATTATCAACATCTACAAACAGGGTGACCGCATACCCCCACATATCGATCACCACGACTTCGTCGACCTTTCGCACGGTCTCTTTCTTGAATGAGTGTAACATCATGTTCGGATCCGACCTCCGGATACAGGCCCGGTGAGTTCCGAGGGCCGATAAAGATACCTTTACCGGTGGGTTCCGTCATGATACCGCAAGGTAACGGAGCGGATATCGCAAAGCATCGCATACCGGGGTGCCAGTGGAGCGAATCTCGGCTACTTTCGGGAGGATGGACGACAAGCAAAATACCTTACCATTTCCAACCGTACCCGCAGCTAGAGAACCTCCGCCTTACGAGCCGTGAGTTACATGGGAAATATCACACCTCCAACGTACTTCCAGCCGCATCCTTGCCAAGGATGGCTTGGAAGGTGATGTTATCGACCATGTACCTCACTATTCGTACATGGATTTTCGACGATGATTCTTTTGATGGATCAACAAAGATCATACACGACTCGCTTTGAGTCTACATGGATTGTATGAGATATATTCCGCATCGAGTCGTATGATGTATTTTCAACATGATTGGAATGAAAGTGACCATGTCACGTTTTCGGCCTTCACCTCTTTTAGTGCAAATTGATCGGGAAACGCCATTAAAGTTAAATGAACTTCGAACAAAGAACGAAAAGAAATAAAACAAAAAAAAGAGAATAAAAGAAAACTTTCTAAAAAAAATCCGAAAAATGACAAACACCAAGTTCACATGAACATTAAATAAACAATAAAATAAAATTTGAACCATTAAAAGATAAACGAAATCAACACAAATCTCAAATTCCATCCTTCCAAACTTCAAATCAAATTTCATCTTTACAAATTCCAAATCAAATCCTCAATCAAATTTCAAATCCACTCTCGATCAAATTTCAAATTTGATCTTTCCAAATTCCAAATCAAATTCTCAATCAAATTTCAAATCCAATCTCGATCAAGTTTCAAACTTGATCTTCCAAATTTCAAATCAAATTTTAAATCAAATTTCAATCGAGTTCAAACTCATCCTTCCAAATTTCCAAATTTCCGAATTCAATCTTTCCAGTGCTTCAAGTCTCAATCAAATTCAAATTCAATTTCTTCCGGATCTCGAATCAAATATCAATCAAATAAAATCAAACTCTTTTGGGTCAAGGATTTTACATCCAAGACCGCACCGCTTTAGGATTCTTTTCCTATCGCACCGAAATACATCAAATCAAACTCTTTTGGGTCGAGGATTTTACATCCAAGACCGCACCGCTTTAGGATTCTTTTCCTATCGCACCGAAATACATCAAATTCAACCTTTTGGGTCGAGGATTTTACATCCAAGACCGCACTCGTTTTAGGATTCTTTTCCTATCGCACCGAAATACATCAAATTCAAATCTTTGGGTCGAGGATTTTACATCCAAGACCGCATCGCTTTAGGATTCTTTCCCTATCGCACCGAAATACATCAAAATCAAACTCTTTTGGGTCGAGGATTTTACATCCAAGACCTGCATCGCTTTAGGATTCTTTTCCTATCGCACCGAAATACATCAAATTCAACCTTTTGGGTCGAGGATTTTACATCCAAGACTACACTCGCTTTAGGATTCTTTTCCTATTGCACCGAAATACATCAAATTCAACCTTTTGGGTCGAGGATTTTACATCCAAGACCGCACTCGCTTTAGGATTCTTTCCCTATCAGCACCGAAATACATCAAAATCAAACTCTTTTGGGTCGAGGATTTTACATCCAAGACCGCACCGCTTTAGGATTCTTTCCCTATCGCACCGAAATACATCAAAATCAAACTCTTTTGGGTCGAGGATTTTACATCCTCCTGCACTGCTTTAGGATCCTTTTCCTATTGCACTGAAATACATCAAAATTCAAACTTTTGGGTCGAGGATTTCACATCCAAGACTGCACTGCTTTAGGATTCTTTTCCTATTGCACTGAAGTACATCAAAATTCAAACTTTTGGGTCGAGGATTTTACATCCAAGACTGCATTGCTTTAGGATTCTTTCCCTATTACAATGAAGTACATCAAAATTCAAACTTTTGGGTCGAGGATTTCACATCCAAGACTGCACTGCTTTAGGATTCTTTTCCTATCGCACCGAAGTACATCAAAATTCAAACTTTTGGGTCGAGGATTTCACATCCAAGACCGCACCGCTTTAGGATTCTTTTCCTATCGCACCGAAGTACATCAAAATTCAAACTTTTGGGTCGAGGATTTCACATCCAAGACTCGCACCGCTTTAGGATTATTTTCCTTTCGCACCGAAGTACATCAAAATTCAAACTTTTGGGTCGAGGATTTTACATCCAAGACCGCACCGCTTTAGGATTCTTTCCCTATCGCAATGAAATACATCAAAATTCAAACTTTTGGGTCGAGGATTTACATCCGAGATCGCATCGCTTTAGGATTCTTTCCCTATTGCGATGAAATACATCAAAATCAAACTCTCGAGGTTAAGGATTTTTACATCCAACACCACATTGCTCCGAGATCTCTTCTCATCGCAACGATTCAATCTAATCAATTCAATTTTCTTTCGAGGTTAAAGATGTTATATCTAAAACCTCAAAATTCCAATTCTCATTTCAAATCCAAATTTCCTCAAATTAATTTTGACAAACTTCAATCTAAATCGAAACTCCAAACTAAAATTTAAACTCACACATCAAAACTTAAACTAAAACAAAATAAAATCTAAATCGAAATTCCCTGCGATCATGTGATTTGGGATTCACCTCCTTTTCCTTTCCCCAACGAGAGTTCAAGAATCTCCTGCTCCGCAGATATACTTGACACTCCCCAGCAGAAACTCTTCTACTTCGTCCTAAGTTCGTCACTTGGACATCCGTGTTGGTTTTGCTGATCGCTTCGGTCAACACCAATACGCGCGGTGTGCTCCGTCACTCACCACACCTATCGGGGTCCATTTGTTGACCTCATTTTCGATGAGGTCTTCCCTTCTTCTTTTTAGTGCTTAGGATCTAGCCTTCAGGCTTTTCCTTTCGACTATCTTAGAGGACTAGAATCGGGACCCACATTTTAGAAATTTAAACCACTTCTAAACTCCCCGCAAACTCCACAAACTCGACTATAGACCCCTAATCACCTAGAGGGTCGAAATCAAATGTGGAAATTTAAAGGATGAGTTCCTATGAGACTCTTTGGCCTTAGGATCGCCTCAGGCGGCCCGGTCTCAGTGAAGGGGCCGACTTACACATACACTTACATACACACTACACTTACACACTACATTTCCACACACTTCCTAAAACCACACCCATACCCAACTTAACCTCCCGACTCATGTAGGTGATTCACATGGATGGTTCTTAACCCCTAAGCCCTCGGCTAAGAGGTTAGGAACAACATAGCTGAATGCCTCAAATGAGTCCTTTCATGGCTCATATGGGCTTGAAATGGTTTCATGGCTCAACCAAAATGATTTCTTTCCACCTAAATTCACCCAATCTTCAATTTCCCAAATTTTCAATTTTTGACCCCCGAGACCCTACACCTACTAAACCTACCCAAAACCCTTGAAATTACCTAAATTTTTGCAAAATTTCCAAATTACCCAAAATTTTCCAAAATCAATTCCAAACATCTCCACATCACTCAAATTGATCATCCATACCCAAAAATACCAAAGATTCCAAAAATACCCCCCAATACCCTCCAAATACCCAAAATACCCTTCTGGCCTAAAAATCCAAAAATTCAGAAAATTCCCAGAAAATTCCAGCAAATCCTAAATATTCCCAATTTCATTTTGTCCAACTACACCATGGGCCAATTTTGTCAATTTACCCTACTTTTGTCAAAACCCCCAAATCGACCCATTTTAACCCAAAGTGAACCCAATGTTAAACCAAACCTATCCAATTGACCCAAATTCTGGTCCAATTCAATTCTAAACTTCAATTCAACATTCCCAATACCAATTTAGACCAAATTCAAGTCCAATTTGATTGACATTTGGATCCAATCTCACTTTTGGCCTTAAAGCCCAATTTGGACCCATGACCCAAACTTAACCCAAACTCACCCAATTCAACTCCAATTAACCTCAAATCTTTTCTAAATCTTCCTTAACATTCCCACAAACAAAACCCTAACATGATTTGCCCAAAATTTGAACCCAAGTCCCACTCAAACTCAACCCAAGGTCAAAAGGCCCATTTTCGACCTAAACCCAAACCTAACCCAAATTCAACCCAATTCAAATCCAAATCACCCCAAATTTGTTTCAAATCACTCATGACACATCCATGAGCTAAACCCAACAATTATTTGGCCCAACCTCTTTACAAAATTCCCATCCATAAATTCATTTTTAAACTTAAGGGCCCATCCCTTAAACCCTCCTAAAAGCCCATTTCCTTCAAAATTCAAAAGCCCAAATCATCCTAAAGCCCACAAGACACTTCCCCTCATCATCCATTTGATCAAAATCACCCCTAAGTTGCAAAATCATCAATTAAACCATTCCAAATCAAGCCACATATCAAATTACCCCCTAAATGCCAAATATTTCTAAAACCCTTTTTCATGAAATAAGCCAACCTTTTCCCAAGCCAAATGGAGCCATGAACAAGCCATTCTCAAGCCACATGAAGTCATGAGGGCTTTGACTTGTCATTAGTCCATTTATGGCAAGAAGAGGGGGATTTTTCTTAAGCCTCCCTTAAGCTTTTTTTACCTTAAGCATGTCACACTCTAAACCATGCTTTGCCACCTAATCCTCGATGGAGACTCCACCACACATGGGAGGTCGACCCACCCGACCTCCTCAGCCCA
>JAKZJZ010001979.1:0-21968 GCA_022702705.1 Papilionanthe hookeriana x Papilionanthe teres
TAAATCCGAGAGAATGTTGAGTATACTTGTTCAAGATAGAAATGAACATAGTATTCCAACGGAAAGAAGGGTAGTTTGATCCATTAGGGACATGGATACACTACCGATTTTTGAAAGCGGAATTATTTGATTATAATGGAGAGAGGAATTCTCCCACGTAGATCGCCGTAAATTGTCGGCATTATTTTTTTTTTAGGTCGTGTGTTTTATTTTGAAAAGTGGTCGCCTAACGAAGTTGTGCGGCGAATTTTTATTTTAAATTTAATTTAAATATATATAATTTAGAAAGTAGTATTTGATTTTGAAAATAATTTTTTAAATTTGAAAGTTTTAAGATATGAGATTAAACCGATCTCACATCCCCGAATAGTTTATATAAACGAGCGCCGCACCACAAGCTGTATATCTATCCACTAAGGATAGACACATCGCTTGATGGTGGGGCTCGATCAAATAAACTAGAAGTTTTGTGACATCCGTTTGGTTTGCGAACCAATTTTATAAGCCGACAAATTCCCTCGCTTAATATGAAAGTATCGAAACAGGGTTTATATTACACTGGGTTCTTTAAAATTCCCTATAAGGGCAAGCCCCTATAGTTAATTACATCTTAAGTGACGGGAATCACCTAAGAAAACTCTCGATAATAATCAATAATTACGCTTTCAAGAATTTGAAGTTTAAGGTTTTCGAAGATTGAATTTTGGAATTTGATAGGGAATGGATCAAATTTTGGAACATTTTGTTTTGTGAATCCAAAGGAAGAGAGGTAGGAGAAATCAACGATTCGAAGTGAACTTCGATAATTTCCCGACTATCCTATTGTTTGTCTTGAATTTAGGAAAGTCCTAATGTTTATTTGATATTTCGATCTTGCCGATTTCAATTAATTAGGGCTTATATTTGTATGATAAAATCAAACAAATAGCACTAGAAGATGTGAGGGTTTATTGTCGTATCGGACGACTACCTCGGAATCCTAAGACCGGTTAGGGCTTAATTTGCAATGCAAATGCCTAACGAAGAGTTGAGGATTTATGTTGCACTAGGCAAGCTACCTCGAAGTCCTATGGCTTGGTTGTTTTAATTCTAGGAAAGTTTCTGTGAAGTAGACTCGGGTTTTGCGATGACGATGGTCGTGCTGCCCACCATGCTCACGAGCTCCTTGTTGTTGCGGAGGTTTAGTTTTAGAAATCATAAATCGGGAGTTGAGAAAAGTGTTTTGGTTTAGAGAAAATCTTAATTTCCAGGTGTTTTTTATGTTTTATTTAAAACAAATCTTAAAGTTGATTATAACGACACCGGTTAAGATCCCACGGTTCCATCCTTCGGCATCATTATTTTTATCGGATTCACTTAGTCCGGATGAATTTGCTAAACTCAATCTGAATGAGTTCCACACTTTCATTTAGACCGTGGGAAATCCCGTTAGCAACACGTAGGTTACATCATCCGAGGTATTCCCGATCATCCAACGGGACGTTTTAATTTAGTTGTAATTATAGTTTTGTGTTCGTTTGTGATTAAATTTTGAGTTGTTTTATATTTTGAAATGTTGTGGCGGTGAATTTTATCTTGCAATGACTTTTAACTTAGTTTTGGTTTCGGTTTTAGGAGTCTATCCTAAAGGTGTGGGTTTTCATGCAACAGTTGTTTTATCATGCAAGAAAAATAAACGCGGTTACTGATAAAGTAAATTGCAATAATGTAAATTCTTGGAAAATAAATTGCGGGAAAGTAAATTGCAATAATACAAATGCGTACTGGAGGGTCTTCCAGTCATCCCAAGCTGCACTTAAAACACGATTAGCATATTTAAGCGAGTTCCTAGGTAAAGTAAGGGAAAGGTTATGGTTTTCTACCAAATTCCTAATCCTATAGCTAGTCATTTCCTATGACGTCTAGGTTCTTTGTGTTTTGGTTTAAGGACGATTTTCTTCATCAAAGAATAATCAAATTCGATTGTTCTTATAAATGTCCTATCATATTGAGGAAGTGCTTAAGAAGGATCTTAAACATCTTTTCAATATTTCTAGGATTGTTTTAAGTCCAAATGAATTTAATTATATAAATGAATCGATCGTCCGAGGTTTTCAAGTTTTATTGTTATCTTGCTCAGTGAACTAGGACATTTGAATATCCTATAAGTGATGTAACATTTCATTTAATGTTCTGTTTAGGAGTTATGATAACTAAAACTTTCGAGGGTAAATTGGTATTCAAATGATTTGATTTAAGTTAAAGGGTTTAAATTTGGAATAGTGTTCGAGTTGTTTTATATTTAATTTAATTTAATTTAATTGAGTTTGATTTAATTTAACATAGTTCAATTTAATTTGATTTAGTATTTAATTAATTTGATTTGATTTAATTTAATTTAATTATTTAATTTAATTTAATTTAATTATTTAATTTAATTTAATTTAATTATTTAATTTAATTTAATTTAATTATTTAATTTAGTTTAATTTAATTTAATTTGTTTTAATTTAATTTAATTTAATTATTAAATTTAATTTAATTTTAATTTAATTTATCTTTAATTTACTTTATTTTTAATTTTAATTGAAATTTCAAAAGAGTTTAATAATTTAATTAAGTCTTTTAATATTTTAAATTTGAGTTATCATTTTAATTAAAAATTGAGTATTAATGATATAATTATTTTAGGGATTTTTAAATTAAAGAATAAATCTCCTCCTAATAAATATCCCTTATTTTAATAATTCCAATTTTATTATTCTTCCAAATTTAATCAATTATTTAATTAAGGTTTTAATTATTTTAAAATTGCTTAATGGGTTTCTACCCTTTAATCATTTAAATTTCAATCATCCAAATCAGATTAAGATCAAATATTTTACTTGTTGATTTTTTTAAACCTAAAGTTTTAATTAAGGGTTGAAAGTTTAATTACCATTTTACCCCTTAAGCTTAATAATTTCATAACTCACTAAATTGAATTCAAATGAACTTGAAATTTTTATGTGACTTCACTCATATGTCAATAAAGACATGAGAGGAGAAAAAGTGATTTTTCTGTATTTAATTTATTTATATAATTATTTTTGGTAGAAAATAGAGATTTTCAAGGAAATTTGATAACATGACCAAGGGAAAGTTTCTGTCCTTAAGAAAATTAGGGGACATTCCTAATGACCAGAGGACCACTTGGACTAATTTTGGTGATTTTTTGAATTATATTATTTTTATTATAATTATTTTGGGTTTTGGAGTGTTAATTAATTTAAAAATAAAATAAATGTTGAAAAATGAATTTTATATTTTTCAAAAATCTCTCTGATATCAAGGAAACCAGAGAATCAAATTTTGCAATTTTCTGATTTTTCTATGATTTATAATAATTATTCTAGTGAAAATGCTAGAAAATACATTTTTTTTTTAATTTTAAAATTACCCTAGGGCTTTAAAATTCAATATCTCACTAAATAGACCTAGGAAAAATGTGGGATTTGTTCCTAAGTGATTAAAATTCAAAATGTGACATTTTGGTGAATTTTATTATTTTTGTGATTTTTATTATTTTTAATTATTAAAAATATTAAAATATTATTAAAAATTAACTTTTTTAGAAAATTGAAATTTTAATTTTCTTAGGTTCCCCTGATATCAGAGAGGCTCCAAAACCAATTTGGTGAATTTTTGAAAAGTATTTTAAAAGTTATGAATTTTTAAAGTTTAAAATGGCTAAGTGACTTAATCAACCCGATTAGTGGGGCTAACCAAGTCCAATTGACCTCAAATTTTTATGGTAGATTCCTCTGATCCTAAAGGTCAGTGGAGAATTGATTTCAAGTCAATTTGATACCTGGTTAACTCTAATTAATTAAAGACCTATTTTGGGTGTTTAAGCCAATTAGAGTTGTTTTAAATGAACTAAGTCAAAACCTATTTTTCCTAGGGTTCTCCGGTCATAAGGAACATCACCAAATTTTCCTAGAATTTATTTCACAACATGCTATTTACTGGAATTAAAATACTCAAAACGGTGACACTGAACTTGAAAAATCAAGAACTCCTCATAGGGATGGCCTCGACTTTGGAAAATTCATGGAATGTTCCCGAATTCGGAGGCTTCAAAGCCCTATGGTCTCATGCCATGGTGAATTGTATGCATGCATGGAGAATTAAAACAATGCGAGAGTAAATAAATCATAAAAAATAAAATATTTGATGAAATTAAGTGATTTCTTTTTCACATTATTCTCCTACGTTCACTGAGCAAGAGGGTATTTTTATTTTATTTTTGTGATTTTTCTACACAAAGATATGGATTTTTGAAGTTTAGGGAATTAAATAAATAAGAAAATACCCTATTTATCTATTTATCCACGCGGCGCCGCGTCGGCCTCGGCGGCTCCGAACGCACACGCGTCGCGCTCCCATTCGACGCCGCCACCCGAGTCGGCGGCCCGGGCCCCGCGGTTCTCGTACGCGTCTCCCGGTCCGACGCGATCACGGCCGTCCGTGCGCGCGTGTATCGAATGGACGGCATCCGTTCATCGTCCCCAAGTGTTCTCACCCGAGAGTCGTCCACACTAAATCCCTAAGATCTCACTCGATTCTCAATGGATTTTTACGTTCTTATGCTCTATGGATTCGTCTCGAAGAGACGAACACATCTATACGGTTAACATGCATTGGAACTAAGGCATTTGAAATAGAGAATCTTCGAAGCTCGGGATGAAGAGTTAGCTCATACCTTGGCTCGGAGAAGTGTGGCTTCAATCCGAGAGTTGTTGCACCTTCGATTGGGTCCTAGCAAGCTCCGGATGAAGTCTCACAGTGCAGTGAATTGTACGGATATGATTTCGACCAAGCCCGATCACAAAGCTTGGAGGTCTGGAGCAAGCCGGGTGGCTCGGAGATGGGGCTTTTGGTGGTGGACACCTTCCCTCGGTCCGGTGAAGGTGTAGAGCCGATCAATTTGGGAATTGGCTCAGCTGTGGAGAAGTGTCCTGGTTTTTGGGCTAAAGTTTGAGCTCGAAATTGGGCTCGCTAGAAGGAATTGGGGTTGGAATTCGGTGGGGATCGGGTGCTCTATGTGTAGAGAGTGATGCGGAGTGATTTTGGCGGAGTTTCCTTAAGGTTTTGTTTCGGCACCTCTCATGGCCGAGAGGGTGGAGTTTAAATAGGAGAGGGTGGAAGGCCTCTCGGAGGGAGTTAGGGCTTGGGATCGAGCTGTTGCGAGTGAGGAGAAGATCGGCTATGGTGACCACTAGGCATGGGGCGGCTCGGCGAGTGAGAATTTCAATGTTGGCTCACATGTGAGCTCTCGGCCATGGTGTTTTCCGGCGGCCCGGTGGCCGGCCGGCCGGGCAATGGTCACCATCTTGGTCGGGTGGGTCGGGGCTGGGGTTTAGTGTAGGCGATTGAGGTTTGACATGTGTAAAGGAGTTTGATTTAAATGGAATGGGAGAAGGCTCACTTTGGCTTGGTTTGGGTCAACCCACCATTTTGGGCTTGGTGCACCCTTCCAAGCTACGATTTTGAGCTGAGGGAATCATTTAGGTCGGCTTAGAAGGAGTGGTGAAGTCTCCAGTCCATGATGAGGTGGCTAAACATGGTTTAGTGTGTGACATGATTAAGGTAAAAAGGGTTAAAGGAGGTTTAAGAAAGAACCCCCTCTTCTTGCCATAAATGGACTAATGACAATTCAAAGCCCTCATGGCTTCATGTGGCTTGAGAATGGCTTGTTCATGGCTTCATTTGGCTTGGGAAAAGGTTGATTTGTTTCATGAAAAGGGTTTTAAGAAATTTTTTGGTAATTTGATGGGAATTTGGATGAAGCTTCATTTGGGATAATTCAATGATGATTTTAGGACTTAGGTAATGGATTTAATTAAATGGATGACAAATGGAGATGTCATGTGGGCTTTAGGGTAGATTTGGGCTTTTGAATTTTGAAGGAAATGGGCTTTTAAGAAGGTTTAAGGGAAGTGGGCTTTTAAGTTTAAGGATGTGTTCATGGATGGGAATTTTTGTAGAAGTTTGGGCCAAATAGTTGTTGGTTTTGGTTTAGGGATGTTTCATGAATAATTTGAAATAGATTTAAGGTGGTTTGGGTTTGAATTGGGTTGAATTTGGGTTTATTTGGTAAATGGGCCAATGTAGGTCGAATTGGGCTAACTTGGGCCAATGTTGGGCTAGGGTTGAAATTGATGTAAAATAAATGTTAAGAAATGTTTATGGGAGTGTTTCAAAGAGGTTTTGGCTTTGGTTGGGTTTTAATTTTGAGGTTTGGGCCTATTTGGGTTAGATTTGGGTTTAGGTCGAAATTGGGCTTTTTGATTTTGGGTTGAATTTGAGTGGGGTTTGGGTCAAAATCTTGGGCAAATCATGTTAGTGTTTTGTTTATGAGGATGTTAAGGAAGGTTTAGAAAAGATTTGGGGTTAATTGGAGTTGAATTGGGTTAGTTTGGGCTAAGTTTGGGTCATGGGTCCAAATTTGGGCTTTAAGGCCCAAAGTGAAATTGGATCCAAATGTCAATCAAATTGGACTTGGATTTGGTCTAAATTGGTATTGGGAATGTTGAATTGAAGTTTAGAATTGAATTGGACCAAAATTGGGGTCAATTGGGTAGGTTTGGTTTGACATTGGGTCCACTTTGGGTTAAAATGGGTCGATTTGGGGGTTTTGACAAAAGTAGGGTAAATTGACAAAATTGGCCCATGGTGTAGTTGGACAAAATGAAATTGGGAATATTTGGGATTTTCTGGAATTTTTTGGGAATTTTCTGAATTTTTGGATTTTTAGGCCAAGAAGGGTATTTTGGGTATTTGGAGGGTATCGGGGGGTATTTTTGGAATCTTTGGTATTTTTTGGTATGGATGATCAATTTGAGTGATTTGGAGATGTTTGGGATTGATTTTGGAAAATTTTGGGTAATTTGGAAATTTTGCGAAAATTTGGGTAATTTCGAGGTTTTGGGTAGGTTTAGTAGGTGTAGGGTCTCGGGGGTCAAAAATTGAAAATTTGGGAAATTTAAGATTGGGTGAATTTGAGTGGGGTGAAATCATTTTGGTTGAGCCATGAAGCCATTTCAAGCCCATATGAGCCATGAAAGGACTCATTTGAGGCATTCATCTATGTTGTTCCTAACCCTCTTAGCCGAGGGCTTAGGGTTAAGGACCATCCATGTGAATCACCTACATGAGTCGGGAGGTCAAGTTGGGTATGGGTGTGGTTTTAGGAAGTGTGTGGAAATGTAGTGTGTAAGTGTAGTGTATGTCGGCCCCTTCACTGGACCGGGCCGCCCGTGAGCGATCTAAGGCCGAAAGAGTCTTATAGGAACTCATCCTTTAAACTTCCACATTTGATTTCAACCCTCTAGGTGATTAGGGGTCTATAGTCAAGTTTGTGGAGTTTGCGGGGAGTTTAGAAGTGGTTTGAATTTCTAAAGGCGGGTCCCGATTCTAGTCCTCTAAGATAGTCGAAAGGAAAAGCCTAAGGCTAGATCCTAAGCACTAAAAAGAAGAAAGGAAGACCTCATCAAAAATGAGGTCAACATGGAGAAACCTTCACCATCTCGCTGGAAGGGAGTGGTGAGTGACTGTTGGACTAGAACTTCAGGTTCTTCGTTGTCCTGGACTTTCTTTGCTTCACTTGTCACGGTATCTCTGGAGAAGATTGTTTTCTTCGGCGGTGCATAATAAGCGGCATCTTCATGGATTCCAATTTCATGTACGGAGAATGGTTGTAAGTCGCCTTTGATGCACTGTTCCCCTCCATCGTAGTATTTGATGCACTGGTGTAGAGATGATGGTACCATCCTGTTTTCATGTATCCACGGTCGGCCGTGCAGAGCGTTGAACGATGTTTCGAATCGATTATGTCAAATTTTGCGGTTGTCTTTGCTAAGTCACCGGTCTTCATTAGTAGCGTTATTGACCCGAGGGCTCTTTCTCCTTTACGGTTGAATCCTCTTAATAACATTTTGTTGGCTTCGAGTTCACGAGCATCAATTTCCAAGTATGCTAGCGTTCGAAGACTCATTATATTGATTGATGCTCCTGGATCTACCAATACTCTGGAGAGGGTAAATTTCCCAATTGTAACTGAAATGTACAATGGTCGGTTGTGATCTGCTGTCCCAAGTAATAGGTCATTGTCCGTGAAGGTAACACCTCGCTGTTCCTTTAACGAGCAAACCTCATCTAAGGAATCTCCGACCATTTGAGCTAAGCAAATTTCCGGATCAAGTAAGGCCTTGATCGAGCTTCTCTCATCTCCTTTGATAAGACGAGAGCATCGTAAATGCTCGGTTTGGCGGTAGTTTCCTAAGATGGGCTAGCACGTTGTAGTCCACTTTGTTTCCATGTGTCTCGACTTCTTCTCGAATGGGTATTTCTTCTGCCAGGGTTGGTTCTTCTTGAACAACCACACGCTTTCCTTTGTCCTTTGGACCCATTCTTGGAGGTAGAACTCTTCCACTTCTTTAGTTGACTTCTGTAATTTCTTCTGAATCTAGTGTTGAGTTCGCCGGTGTCTCCTCCTGAATCGGAATGACAGGCTCTTCCGGATTAGCTTCAGAGTCTGAAGGCTCTAACTCTATTGCGACTGGAGCTCCTCGAAACTTGCAGATAGATTCGTTGCTTGTTGAGCTTTCGTAGCCTCCTTGATGGATGTCTTCTTCGTTATTTTGATCGTCGAGATTGTGTATGATTTGAGAATTGTCGTTGGTATCGAAATCGATGTCCGGATTGTCGCTAGTTACGTAATCGTTAGAAACGAGTCAAAACGTAGCCAACGCCATCACCCTTATCATTATATGATCCCACCGAAGTGAGCGAGATAATCATACAAAATCGGAGGTTCGAGGGATTTCTCCCCGAATCGGAAATAACTATCCTAGGATAAGCGGCCCCTAGTGCTAGCCTTAGGAATCTCGGTCCTCTCTTCTTCGTCGATTTTCTTCTTCTCTTCGATCGTCTCCTGTTGAGGTGGTTCTTCTATCGCAAGTGATAGTGCCGGCTTAACGGGTCTCGAACTCCGAATTGAAGCTCGCACCGAGGCGGTTCGGATCGTCGTCTAAAATCTTTTCGAAGACCTCGTCCAGGCGGTAGTCCATCCATCGTCGGTCGTGTAGGGATCTATCGGAATGATGGGATCGGTTGAGATAACATTGACGGAACCTCCTTTACGGGGTTCCTTCATGTACTCCTTCGGGATCGTTATATTTCCTTTCCGAAGGTTGTCGTTGAGCCAACTTTTAAAGGTAATGCAATCTTCTATCTTGTGCCCAAGCATCCAGATGGTAGGGGCAAAAGTTGGGATCACCGTTCTTGTTGACTTCCTCCGGTCTTTTAGGTTCGCGTGTGGAAATGCGGAGTCTTCATTAGGCTACGGAACATTTTCGATCTTGCTTCATTTTTGAACGGATATTCTCTGCTCGAAGCTCCCTTAATGTACGTTGCGGACGAGGCGGTTGTTCATACTGCGCGAGACGACTGATAGCTGGACCGGGGTTGCTTGGTAATTCTGTTGTAGTTCTTTGCGGCCGTTCCGGTGGTATTTGCATCGGTTGCTTGCCTTTATCAAGCTGCTGCAACGATCCCGGATTTCTTTTCGAAGGTCTTCACCGAAGCCTCGCTTGTCCGTCTTGTCGGCAAAACTTAATTGCTTCGCCTCTTCTTGCAAGCTTCCGGCCTTGCTTAACAACTTCTCGAAAGTCTTAATAGTGAATCCTTTGAGGAGAAGTGCTTATCGGGCCGTGAATGCTTTTAAGCAAGATGCCGATCGCATGTTGTTCTTGCGGTTGTGGTTCACACTTCATGCTTAAGTTTCTCCATCGAAGTATGTAATCCACCAAAGTTTCATTCGGCCTTTGTTTCTCTACCACTAAATCACCTATAGTGATGTGGTGCCGAGCTCCGGCGAATCGCTTGATGAAGAGGCTCTCTAGCTCGAGAATGTCTTCACCGAGCCATTGGGTAATTACGCATACCGGTCGAAGGCGATTCTCGACGGACTGCCGACGAGCCTATCGGAAGAGTAACGCATCGCTCCCGCCGGCATTGCAACAAGCGGCACGAAAGTGTGCGACATGCTTGTCGGGGTTCTCGGTTCCGTCGAAGGTCTTGAACGAGAGGTGGTACGAAGCCTTTCGGGTATTGGACGGCGTCGAATTCTTCTAGGTAAGGTCTACCCGTCCGAATGGATGTCCCGTTCTTCGATTGTGCTAAGGCTTCTCGCACCTGCTGTTCTACCAAGTTCTTGATATCCTTTTCAGGGATCATAATTTGTGTTGTATCCTTTTTCAGCTGGTCATCCCCATTGACGGATGTAATCTCATTTCCTCCGTCTACAATGTGAATGACCTGCGGGGGTGTCTCTCCATGTGGTTGTACTTGACTGCGGAGAGTGGCCGAGCTACGGCCATCTCTTCCATCCTTTTCGCCATTTGAGCGATCGTGTCGTCCTTTTCACGAAGCCTGTCTTCTCATCGGTTCCGGCTCCTCTCTTTCGCGGCTGCAGGAGCACCTTGCGAAGGCGATGAAGCTCGTGTCTCGACCATATTGATTTCTGCATATTCGTCGTCCATGAACTCCGATGAATCGATTTCATCTCCGAACTTTTCTTCTCTTTCTTTTGCCGACCGTCGGATATCGGTTCTCGACTTTTCCATGGTGTCTTCCAGCGGGGCTTTACGTGTGTCTTTGCGGTTGTCATGTGATAGGCTGTAGGGTCCCTTTTCACGAGTTCCCTTTATCGCGGTAGCACTTTCTTCGGATTCCGGCCTCTGGCGAGACTTTCTTTCTCGGGGCCGTTGTTTCAATCTCAGCGCCCCGTAGTGGGACGCCATACCATCCTTCTAGCGACGGAAGGTGCTAGGACCGGATGGTTTGTCGGCCGAATGCTTTGGAAGGTGGTATCCTCCCTAATCCGTAATCCCGAGACTACGACGGGCGGGCTAGCCTTCATCCTCTTGCTTGCCTTTTCCGTCATGATGGCGGGCTCTACTCGGGGCCCGAGACGGGATTTGGCCGGCACCCGCCCTATCCTTCGTAGAATCTCCGATACTGGGGCGGTTTTCCTTCCTTGCTAAATTTTCTACCAAAGTTTGCGGTCGAGCAAACGGCGTAGTTCTAGTTCTTTTCTTGCGGTTATCGTTGTAGTATGCGAGGTCGAGGTAATGTGGCGGCAATCTTGCGAACATTCTCCTCATCCTCTGCGGCGGAGAGGGGATGGAACCTGCTTCCTCCCAAAAGTGGTATGTAGTCGAGCGGCGGTGTATATTCGGAGCGGTTACGGGATTTCCTCCGGGAAAGCAATTTCGGCGGCTACGGCTTCTGCAGGCGATCCTTCTACTCCTGTTTCTTCTTTGGGTCCTTGTCGGTGACGGAATCTTTGAAGCTGGACCCGATTTCGAAAACGAAGGTCTTACGGGAAGATCCGTACCCTCCACGGTGACGGGTTTACCATAATTACGGATTTCTTTCCCCTTTGATTTGGCGAAGTCGGGGTAGGTGCGAAACAACTAGACCGGTGGGAGTAGTAAGAACGGTCCTCCTGTGGACGAGCGGTACTCCTCTGAGTCGAGATCCTTTGCGGGGAGGGAACTCCCGGGTCGACCTAAGGTTGAACTCGAGCGGTGGCTCCTCGGCTTCGGATACCTTGTTCGTCGGTGCAAGAGGGAAACGTCGGTGACCTTGACGTTCGTGTTTTCAAATCCTCGTCCGAATCGGATGATCCCATTGTCGGGCGGCTCATCCTTATAGACGGCGAAGTCCGGTCCGTTGGTGAAGGAGAAAATCGGTTTTGGGGCTTCCATTTCTACGGGGTAGATTACAGTTTGTCGGTCCCGAGTTATGCTTCTTTTCTTTAGGACGAAAAGAAAGGAATTGAAAAGAGTCCGAACTCATTCTTGTTCATGTATTTATAAGAGGGAATCATTTATTAAAAGAATCACTTATTAGAGGGTTTGTTTATTTAGAACGGAATGTTCAAAGGTGTAGAGAAGGTAAGGAATCCGATTCAGAGTTGGAAAGGAAAAGAAAGTCTTAAGCAAGACTTCTCGACTTGAAGGATCATTCCTAAACTAACACTTATTGGGGGTCCACCCTACCTCGAAATGAGGTAAAAGGATCTCGGAACCTCTCTGTTTAGGGGTGTCTAAACGGTGGCTCCTAAATCCGAGAGAATGTTGGCTATACTCATTCAAGATAGAAATGAACATAGTATTCCAACGGAAAGAAGGGTAGTTTGATCCACTAAGGACATGGATGCACTACCGATTTTTGAAAGCAGAATTATCTGATTATAATGGAGAGAGGAATTGTCCCCAGCGGAGTCGCCAGAAGTTGTCGGTGAATTTTTAATTTAATTTAAATAAATAATTTTGAAAAGTAGTATTTGGTTTTGAAAATAATTTTAAATTTGAAGGTTTTAAGATATGAGATTAAGCCGATCTCACATCCCAGAATAGTTTATATAAACGAGCACCGCACCACGAAGCCGTGTATCTATCCACTAAGGATAGACACGCTAGCTGACTGGTGGGGCTCGATTAAATAAACTAGAAGATTTGTGACATCCGTTTGGTACGCGAACCAATTTTATAAGCCGACAAATTCCCAGCTTAATATGAAAGCATTAAACGGGGTTTATATTACACAGGTTCTTTAAAATTCCTATAAGGGCAAGCCCCTATAGTTAATTACATCTTAAGTGATGGGAATCACCTAAGAAAACTCTCGATAATAATCAATAATTACGCTCTCAAGAATTTCGAAGTTTAAGATTTTCGAGGGATTGAAATTTTGGAATTTCAATAGGGAATGGATCAAGTTTGGAACATTTTGTTTTGTGAATCCAAAGGAAGAAAAGTAGGAGAAATCACGGATTCGAAGTGAACTTCGGTAATTTCCCGACTATCCTATTGTTTGGCTTGGATTTAAGAAAGTCCTACTATTTATTTAAATGTTTTGATTTTGCCAATTTTAATTAATTAGGACTTATATTTATATGATAGAATCATACAAATAGCCTCGAAGATGTGAGGGTTTATGTCGTATCGGACGACTACCTCGGAATCCTAAAGCGCGGTTAGGGCTTAATTTGCGGTGCGAATGCACAACAAAAGGTTGAGGATTTATGTCGCACTAGTGCAAACTACCTCGAAGTCCTATGGTTTTGTTGTTTAGTTCTAGGAAAGTTTTGCTGAAGTAGACTCGGGTTTCTGTCGATGACGATGGCCGTGCTTGCCCACCATGCTCCGAGCTCCTTGTTGTTGCGAGAGGTTTAGTTTTAGAAATCATAAATCGGGGATGAGAAAAGTGTTTTGGTTTAGAGAAAATCTTAATTTCCAGTGTTTTTTATGTTTTAATTAAAACAAATCTTAAAGTTGATTATAACGACACCGGTTAAGATCCACGGTTCCATCCTTCCGGCATCATTATTTTATCGGATTCACTTAGTCCGGATGAATTTGCTAAACTCAACTTGAATGAGTTCCACACTTTCATTTAGACCAGTGGGAAATCCCGTTAGCAACACGTAGGTTACATCATCCGAGGTATTCCCGATCATCCAACGGGACGTTTTAATTTAGTTGTAATTGTAGTTTTGTGTTACGTTTGTGATTAAATTTTGAGTTGTTTTATATTTTGAAATGTTGTGGCGGTGAATTTTATCTTGCAATGACTTTTATCTTAGTTTTGGTTTCGGTTTTAGGGTCTATCCTAAAGGTGAGAGTTTTCATGCAACGATTGTTTTATCATGCAAGAAAAGTAAGTGCAATGCGATTAAATAAATTGCGATAATGTAAATTGCAAGAAAAGTAAATTGCGATAAAATAAAAGCGTACACGGAGGGTCTTCCCGTCATCCCAGTTGCACTTAAAACACAATTAGAATATTTAAGCAAGTTCCTAGGTAAAGCTAAGGGAAGGGTTATGGTTTTCTACCAAATTCCTAATCCTATAGCTAGTCATTTCCTATGACGTCTAGGTCTTTGTGTTTTTGGTTTGAGGACGATTTTCTTCATCAAAGAATAATTAAATTCGATTGTTCTTATGAACATCCTATCATATCGAGGAAGTGCTTAAGACAAATCTTAAACATCTTTTCAATATTTCTAGGATTGTTCTAAGTCCAAATGGGTTTAATTATACAAATGAATTAATCGTCCGAGAATTCAAGTTTTGTTGTTATCTTGCTCAGTGAACTAGGACATTTGAATATCCTATAAGTGAAGTAACATTTCATTTAATGTTCGTTTAGGAGTTATGATAACTAAAACTTTCGAGGGTAAATTGGTATTCAAATGATTTGATTTAAGTTAAAGGGTTTAAATTTGGAATAGTGTTCAAGTTGCTTTATATTTAATTTCTTCTGTTTTAGGTGATGTTATATTTAATTTAATTTAATTTAATTTAATTGAGTTTTAATTTAATTTAATTCAATTGAGTTTGATTTGATGTTAAATTAATTTAATTTGATTTGATTTTAATTTAATTTGGTTTAATTTAATTTAATTATTTAATTTAATTCAATTTGATTTAATTTACTTAATTTAATTTAATTTAATTTAATTATTCAATTTAATTTAATTCATTTAATTTAATTTAATTTAATTTGATTTAATTTACTTAATTTAATTTAATTTAATTTAATTATTCAATTTAATTTAATTTATTTAATTTAATTTAATTTAATTATTTTATTTAATTTAATTTATTTAATTTAATTTAATTTTAATTTAATTTTATTTTTTAATTTTAATTGAAATTTTTAAAAGAGTTTAATAATTTAATTTTAGTTTAATGATTAAGTCTTTTAGTATTTTAAATTTGAGTTATCATTTTAATTAAGAATTGAATATTAATGAGATAATTAATTTAGGGATTTTTAAATTAAAGAATAAATCTCTTCCTAATAATATCCATATTTTAATAATTCCAATTTTATTATTCTTCCAAATTTAATCAATTATTTAATTAAGGTTTAATTATTTTAAAATTGCTTAATGGGTTTCTACCCTTTAATCATTTAAATTTCAATCATCCAAATCAGATTAGGATCAAATATTTTACTTGTTAATTTTTTTTTATTAAACCTAAAGTTTTAATTAAGGATTAAAAATTTTAATAACCACTTTACCCTTTAAGCTTAATAATTTCATAACTCACTAAATTGAACTCAAATGAACTTGAAATTTTTATGTGACTTCACTCATATGTCAATAAAGACATGAGAGGAGAAAATGTGATTTTTCTGTATTTAATCTTTTTATATAATTATTTTTAGTAGAAAATAGAGATTTTCAAGGAAAATTTAATAACATGACCAAGGGAAAGTTTCTGTCCTTAAGAAAATTAGGGGACATTCCTAATGACCAAAGGATTACTTGGACCAATTTTGATGATTTTTTGAATTATATTATTTTTATTATAATTATTTTAAGTTTTGGAGTGTTAATTAATTTAAAAATAAAATAAATGTTGAAAAATGAATTTTATATTTTTCAAAAATCTCTCTGATATCAAGGAAACCAGAGAAGCAAATTTTGTAATTTTCTGATTTTTCTATGATTTATTATAATTATTTTAGTGAAAATGCTAGAAAATACATTTTTTAAATTTTAAAATTACCTTAAAGCTTTAAAATTTGATATCTCACTAAATAGACCTAAGAAAAATATGGGGTTTGTTCCTAAGTGATTAAAATTCAAAATTTGATATTTTGGTGAATTTTATTATTTTTGTTATTTTTATTATTTTTAAATTATTAAAAATATTAAAATAATATTAAAAATCAATTTTTTTAGAAAATTGAAATTTTAATTTTTTTAAATTCCCCTGATATCAGAGAGACTCCAAAACCAATTTGGTGAATTTTTGAAAGATATTTTGAAAGTTATGAATTTTTAAAGTTTAAAATGGCTAAGTGGCTTAATCAACCCAATTAGTAGGGCTAACCAAGTCCAATTGACTTCAAAATTTTATGGTGGGTTCCTCTGATCCTAAAGGTCAGTGGAGAATTGATTTGAAGTCAATTTGATGTATGGTTAGCTCTTATTAATTAGAGACCTATTTTGAGTGTTTAAGCCAATTAGGGTTGTCTAAAATGAACTAACTCAAAACCTATTTTTCCTAGGGTTCTCTGGTCATAAGGAACATCACCAAATTTTCCTAGAATTTAATTCACAACATGCTATTTATTGGAATTAAAATACTCAAAACAGTGACATGAATTTGAAAAATCAATAACTCTTCATAGGGATGGCCTCTGACTTTGGAAAATTCAGGGAATGTTCCCAAATTCAGAGGCTTTAAAATCCCTATGGTCTCATGCCATGGTGAATTGTATACATGCATGGAGAATTAAATATATGCAGAGAGTAAATAAATTATAAAAAATAAAATACTTGATGAAATTAAATGATTTCTTTTCCACATTATTCTCCTACGTTCACTTTGAGTAAGAGGGTATTTTTATTTTATTTTTCTGATTTTCCTACACGAAAGTTATGAATTTTTGAAGTTTAGGGAATTAAATAAATAGAAAATACCCCTAATTTTCTATTTATCCACGCGGCGCCAACTCATCCTCGGCAACTCCGAATGCACACGCGTCGCGCTCCCATTCAACGCCGCCATCTGACTCAGCGCTCCCGGGGCCCGCTGTATCGCTGCCGTCTTCGGTCAGAGCGCGATGCGGCGCGTCCGTCCGCGCGTGTATTAAATGGACGGCATCCGTTCATCGTCCCCGAGTGTCCTCGCCCGAGAGCCGTCCACACTAAATCCACTAATATCTCACTCGATACTCGATGGATTTTCATGTTCTTATGCTCTATGGATTCGTCTTGAAGAGACGAACACATCTATACGGTTATCATGCATTGAAATTAAAGCATTTGAAATGGAGAATCTCTAGAAGCTCGGGATGAAGAATTAACTCATACCTTTGCTCAGAGAAGTGTGGCTTCAATCTGAGAGTTGTTGCACCTTCGATTGGATCCCGTCAAGCTCCGGATGAAGTCTCACGGTGCAGTGAATTGTCCAGATGTGATTTCGACCAAGCCCGATCACAAAGCTTGGAGGTTGAAGCAACCGGGTGGCCTGGAGATGGGGCTTTTCTTGGTGGACACCTTCCTTGGTGCAGTGAAGGTGTAGGACCAATCGATTTGAGGATTGGTCCACTGTGGAGAAGTGTCCTGGTTTTGGGTGGAATTTCGACTACGGAAATTGAGCTTACGGAGAAGAAATGGCAGGGGGATCTCACTTGGGGATCAAGTGCTCTGTGTATGGGGAGGAGTCGGAACAATTTTGGCAGAGTTTCCTTAAGGTTTGTTTCGGCACCTCTCATGGCCGAGAGGGGTGGTGTTTAAATAGGAGAGGGTGGAGGGCCTCCCGGGGAGAGTTAGGGCTTGGGATCGACTGCTCTTGGCAAGAGAAGAACGGCTCCGATGGCCGCTGGGGATGGGGCGGCTCAGCAGGTGAGAATTCCAAGTTGGGCTCACATGTGAGCTCTCGGCCATGGTGTTTTCCGGCGACCCAGGCGGCTGGCCGGCAGGCATGGGTCACCCTCAGGTCCAGGTGGGTCAGGGCTGGAGGTTTGTGCAGTCAATTGCCAATTGCCATGTGTAAAGGCTTTGAATTAAAATGGAATGGGGAAGGGGTCATTTTGGCTTCAAATGATTCAACCCATGGTTTTGGGTTAGGTTCACCACCCAAGGCCTGGTCTTGGTCTGAAAAAGGGTCACTTGGGTCAGCCAAGAGAGAATGGTGTGGTCTCCATCCATGATGAGGTGGCTAAGCATGGTTTAGTGTGTGACATGCTTAAGGTAAAAAAGGGTTTAAGGAGGATTAGGAAAGGGGCCCCTCCTTTTGCCATTAATGGCTTGATCATATGTCAAGCCTTCCATGGCTTCATGTGGCTTGTCCATGGCTTGCATGGCTCATCTTTGGCTTGGGAAAAGTGAAGTCAATTTCATGGAAATGGATTTAAGGAAAATTTTGGTATTTAGGGGTGATTTGGCATGAGGCTTGATTTGTAATTATTTGATGATGAATTTAGGACTTAGGGAATGGCTTTAATTAAGTGGATGGCAAATGGAGATGTCATGTGGGCTTTAGGGTGGATTTTGGGCTTTTTGAAAGAGTTTTAGATGGGCTTTTAAAATGGTTTATGGGAATGGACTTTTGAATTTTAAAATGGATTTTGGGATGAAATTTTGGTAAAGGCTTGGGCTAAATAATTGTTGAGTTTAGCTCATGGATGTGTCATGAGTGACTTGAAGCAAATTGGGGGTAGTTTGGGTTTGAATTGGGTTGAATTTGGGTTCTTTTGGTGAATGGGCCAATATAGGTCCAAGTGGGCCAAGTTGGGCCAATGTTGGGCTAGGGTTGAAATTGATGTAAAATTAATGTTGAGAAATGTTTATGGGAGTGCTTTAAAGAGGTTTTGACTTTGGTTGGGTTTTGATTTTGGAGTTTAGGCTCATTTGGGTTAGGTTTGGGTTTAGGTCAAAATTGGGCCTTTTGGTTTTGGGTTGAATTTGAGTGGGGTTTGGGTCCAAATTTTGGGCAAATCATGTTAGTGTTTTGTTTGTAGGGATGTTAAGGAAGGTTTAGAAAAGATTTGGGGTTAATTGGAGTTGAATTGGGTGAGTTTGGGTTAGGTTTGGGTCATGGGTCCAAATTGGGCTTTAAGGCCAAAAGTGAAATTGAATCCAAATGTCAATCAAATTTTACTTGGATTTGGTCTAGATTGGTATTAGGAATGTTGAATTGAAGTTTAGAATTGATTTGGACCAAAATTGGGGTCAATTGGGTAGGTTTGGTTTAACATTGGGTTCACTTTGGGTTAAAATGGGTCAAATTGGGGGTTTTGACAAAATTAGGGTAAATTGACAAAATTGGCCCATGGTGTAGTTGGACAAAATGAAATTGGAAACATTTGGGATTTTCTGGAATTTTCTGGGAATTTTCTGAATTTTTGAATTTTTTGGGTCAAGAGGGGTATTTTGGGTATTTGGAGGGTATTGGGAGGTATTTTTGGAATTTATGATATTTTTGGGTATGGATTATCAATTTGAGTGATGTGGGAATGTTTGGGATTGATTTTGGAGGATTTTGGGTAATTTGGAAATTTTGCAAAAATTTGGGTAATTTCAAGAGTTTTAGGTAGACTAAGCGGGTGTAGGGTCCCGGGGGTCAAAAATTGAAAATTTGGGAAATTGAAAATTTGAGAAATTGAAGATTGGGTGGATGTAAGTGGAATGAAATCATTTTGGTTGAGCCATGAAGCCATATCAAGCCCATATGAGCCATGAAGGGACTCATTTGAGGCATTCATCTATGTTGTTCCTAACCCTCTTAGCCAAGGGCTTAGGGGTTAAGGACCATCCATGTGAATCACCTACATGAGTCAGGAGGTCAAGTTGGGTATGGGTGTGGTTTTTAGGAAGTGTGTGAAAGTGTAGTGTATAGGTGTAGTGTGTAAGTGTAGTGTGTGTGTAAGTCAGCCCCTTCACCAGACCAGGCCACCCAGGGCAGTCCTAAGGCCAAAGAGTCCTATAGGAACTCATCCTTTAAACTTCCACATTTGATTTCAATCCTCTAGGTGATTAGGGGTCTATAGTCAAGTTTGTGGAGTTTGAAGGGAGTTTAGAAGTGGTTTGAGTTTCTAAAAGGTGGGTCCCAATTCTAGTCCTCTAAGATAGTCAAAGGAAAAGCCTAAGGCTAGATCCTAAGCACTAAAAAGAAGAAGAGAAGACCTCATCAAAAATGAGGTCAACAACCTCCTTTAAAATGGGTTTTGCTCAAAAACACAATTGCCTATTACAAAAAAGTTGGCAGCAATTAGCATGATAAAGAGTAAGTTGAATCACTATTTGTAGAAGGGGTATTACATAGCATCAAATGGCATAATTTTTTTATGCTGCGCATGATTGATGTCCATTTGAATATTATGGGACTATATTCCATTCATACATATCTTCTCATTCCTTGATACATCTATAAAATTATTTGGTGTGCGCTCAGGGCATGAAATTAGGGTCTAAGCTAGTGCAGCCGAGCTAGAGACTGACTCACCCTTTAACATCAAATCTTAAAGTTACACATGTTTGATGTTCATTAGTTGTTGTGAGACTATATTTCACTCATTTATAACTTTCCATAACTTAAGAAATCCATAAAAACCTTTCGACATGCTTTTAGAGCAATAAACTAGAGTTTAAACTAGCACACTGGTGCTAGGGATTGGTGCACTCATTGACATTAATTCTTAATATCCTATATATTTTATGTTTATTTTAATATTAAAGCATAATATTTAATTTATTGATAGCCTCCCATGGTTCAATGGATCTATAAAACTCTTCAGTGGATGTTTTGAGCATGAAACTAGGGTTTGAGTTGGCATAGTTGTGCCCTAAAGTTGTTACCCCTGATTTTCATAAATTTATTATTTCTGATGTGAGTGAAATATGTGATGAATTTATGTTTTATTTACCTCTATTTTGGCATATTTTATAAGTATTTTTATCTTATTTGTGCAGGGGACAGGTTGGAGGTGATTTTAGAGCAAAAAAGGGAAATTTAAAGCAAATGAAGGTAGCTTTTTACCCAGGATACCTGTGCCTCTATTGCAGTGAACCTGCACTGGAATATCACACCTGTGCCCAAACGCTACTGTGCCAGGTGAAAGCACCAATGCATTCACCAGTATTGGGGTGCGCCATGCACCTTTCGCGGCATGTCTGTGCCCAGACATTACAACTCTTATGCATCCACATCGGCTTCTCGGTGCTCTTGTACTAGGTTCACCGAATCAAATTTGGAATGATTTTTCTTTCCTTTGCATAACTTTTCCTATATGTATGCTCATAGAGACGAGTTAAGGGTATCTTGGGTGGTTGGATGCTAAAAGAGGGGAGATATTTTGGTGAGAAAGAGTTCTCTGAGTTATTTTTACTTCTCTTCTTCCCATTTATCATTGTTGTTCTCGAGAGTTTATGTATGAGAGAGTGATCTTATACTTCTATGCAGAGAACAAGTCTTGGTTGTAAGTTTTATAATTTATTGTTTCTTGCAATGATGATTTGCGTGGATTTATTGTACATAATTTTTTCTACTATAAGTAATTAAATTTCCTTTCATGTATTTGTGATGTAGAGTTAGTGGTTTTGTCTTGGTTTAATAAGATGCTTTCTATATAGCATTTTCTAAGATTTCATAACTTTCTGTTTTTGGTTATCCTTCTGAAATTCATTTACTCCTAGTTTTACCAATTAGGATTTTAATATCTTTTGTGATTTATGACTTCTGCTCATTAGCTTGTAGAAAAATAGGTTAGCAACAAAATTCTGATAAAAAAGATATATTCTAGTAGGATTCTACAATCTAGATTGTGGTTCAGAAGAATCCCCAGAAACACCATGGAGTTAAGAAAAAATTAACTTCATGAATTTTTTATTTTTTGTCTAACCTACACATAAGATTAAGAAGAAACTTATTGCCGGTTGATAATTATTGCATAGAAAAATCTTAAGGAAAACCATAAAACCCCATAATACCTGAGCCACAGAGGCTCACACTTGGAGAACACCAACATTTTCTTTGCTTTCTATTTTCTGTTGACTACGATCGTGATTTATTTTTCCATTAGAATTTTAGGATTTCAACTCTTTGTTGTGATCAAACTATGCTTGGTTCACAACTGTAGTAAATTAGAGATTTTTTTTGACACGAATAATTATTGATCGTTTTTTCATGGGATTAATGTGTGTACTCTGATACTACATATTACTTGACATATATACTTGCATGATTGAATAACATATCTCGTGATAACTTTTCAGCCATCAAGTCTTTAGTGATATTGTAGGGAAAAGACATTAATAATAATTTTGATTTTAGAAGACCTTTAGTTGATAAACTTAGAATCTAGGTTTGATAATTTTTATTTTTTGTTGATTTTTAGATTTTTCTTGCTAT